>WBMZ01013704.1:0-82064 GCA_013400975.1 Atrichornis clamosus
CTGCTGCTGCTGCTGCTGGTGGCCGCCCGCTGCGGGGAGACTGCGGCCCCGCGCCCCCGGGACTCCGCCACCGCGTCCCCGCGCCCCACGGAGGCGGCCGGCGGGGCCGCCACACGGAGCAGCAGCAGCAGCAGCAGCCGCCTGGCCGAGGTGTCGGCGCCGCCCGAGCAGGGCCAGCCCATGACCCAGCGTGCCCTGTCTGTGCTGGTGCTGGCGAGCGCCGCCCTCATCGTGTACTTCGTGATCCGGACCGTGCGGTGAGGGCGGGAAGCGGGCGGGCGCGGGGGGCGCAGTTGCGCGGCCGGGGCGGGCCCCGCTCCCCGACGGCTGCGCGGGGTGTCAGGCCCCGCGGCCCCTGGGGGCCCGGCGAGGAGCGCCCGGAGGCACTGGGGAGCTCCCGGTGCTGCCTCCCGCCTGTGTGTGGAAAGGAGCTCGGTCGGGCTCCGCTCACAGCACCGACAGCCGCACGTCAGTGGCGGGCCTTTCCCGATTCTCTCCTGTGCTTGCCAGGCAGAGTTGTCACTGCTGGCATCCGTCAGCACACCTGAATTTATTTTGTACGTTGTGTGTGCGATCTTTGTCCAATTTGCAAACTTTTGTATGGCTAAACTACCGAAGTTGTCCATCTCCCCGACTTCGTCATTAAACATCTTTCTTTTATGCTTTCTTTCACGGTAAAGTTAACCTATTTTTTGTCTTTTTAAGGAAAGATCCCTTATAAAGCTTGCACTACCAGCTGCCTTTATGTTTCTCATGGAAACTGTTGACCGTATAACTCAGTGTGTTTTTACAGCCAAGTACAGTGTTTGTCACTGTATTTTTTTGTCCTTGCAGCTTTACTTCTCTTTCTCATGCTTTAACTTGAATTCTTTAGGGCAGGGCCCAAATGTGTGATTATGCATAAAGCACATCAATTATGGAGTAAGTTCTTTGTGTATGTCTCATGGCAGTTAGATATATTCATTATTGTATCAAGTAACCAACATCATTTATTCCAGAAAGGCAGTTGAAAGACAGTGGTCTGTGTATGTCACGTACTAAGATATGTTGTTCAGGTAAACTAGGATGTTTTGATTTCTCCGGAGTTCTTACAGATCACTCTTGAGAAGCCTTCAGTCTTATTTTCATTAGGATATATGTCTCAGTAATAATCATATCTTAAAGGAAATATCACAATCTTTTTCAAGTAAGTGAGAATTGACAAGGGCACTTCACAGTATTAGTGTTTCTCCTAACAGGTGCCCCCTGGATTTGGAGGTGTGAGTAGTACTGTTGAAAGGCCAAATAAATAAATAAAACCCTGGCATTGCAGGAGCTGGAGAGCAAATTCTCATTTACTGCCATTACTTTCTGGTAGTTACTTGATATTCTGATTTTGGCAATAGGAAGTTTGCTGTTCTGCATTTGAAACTGGAGTGCTGTTTTCTAGGTGCTACCAAAAACTGAAATCTTATCATCTAATGTTATTCGGTAATTCTGGTGCATCTTGCTTCTGAAATTTGAAATAGATTAAGTGTATGCTTTTGAATTTGAACTTGTGACTGAAACGTTTTTGCAGTGGTTGTGTAAGAAATATAAGGTTTAAGTGCAAATGTCCCAGTTTTTTGAAAAGTTTTCTTGGCATGAAGACATGTCTTGTTACAAGACATAAAAACTTAAGGGCTTTTTGCAAACTTTGGACCAGGTCACCTGTGCGGTGAAGCAAGGGAAGAAAGTGGATGCCTTTTTTCTGGATTTTATTACGGCTTTTGATACTGTCCCTCACGGTACCCTTCTGGACAAGCTGCCCAGCTGTGGGGTGGGCAGGTTCACAGTGCACTGGGTGAGGAGACGGCTGAATGACAGGGCTGAAAGGGTTGCAGTGAGTGGGGCTACATCTGGCTGGCAGCCGGTCACCAGAGGTGCTGATGACACCAGGCTGGGAGGTGCAGTGGGCTCTCAAGGGGCAGGAGGCCTTGCAGAGGGATCTAGGTAGGTTGGAGCAATCATCAGTGGCGTAGCATTTAACACGAACGAACGCTGGACTCTGCAGCTGGAACAGAGTAACACAGGGCACGGGTATTGCTTGGGAGAAAAGTGACTGGAGAGCAGCCCTGCAGAGAGGGATCTGGGGGTGCTGGTGGACAGCAAGCTCAGTGTGAGCCAACATGTGTCCTGCCAGCCGAGAGGGCAAACTGCATCCTTGGGTGCATCACACATGGCACAGGCAGACGGTCAAGAGTGGGGATTGTCCCACTGCAGTCACCATTGTCGTGGCCTTCCCATGAGTATCGTGTGCAGTGTAAGGAGAATACTTGAGGCACTTGAATACAACCAGAGGAGGGCACCCAAGCTGGTGGAAAGGCTGGAAGGTGTTTGCTGTGAGGAGTGGTTGAGGACTCTGGGTTTGTCCAGTTGGGAGAAAAGGAGGCCTGAGGGGTGACTTTGTTGCTCCCTGCAGGTCCCCAAGAGAAGGAGATGCTTATCCCTTCTACCTGAGATCCAGCTATAGGATGCATGGGAAATACTCAAAGCTGCACTAAGGGAGGTGTAAATTGGACATTAGGAAGCATTTTTTTACCTATAAGGTGGTCAAAGACTGGAACAGGCTTCCTAGAGAGGGGGTCAGTGTTTAAGAGGCATTTGGACAATATCCAGGCTTTAATTTTTGGTCAGCTCTGGATTGATCAGGCAGTTGACTAGACTGTTGTTGTAGATCCCTTCCAACTGAGCTGTTGTTTTTTGCAAGTCACAGAGTAAGAGCTTTGAAATTAGTTTTTGTTGACACCCAGGACACTGCTTTAGAGTCATATCTATGAGCATACATGCCTGTTGCATAAGCATCTCTGGTATTCTTGTAAGTGCAGTCTTTTGACTAATTGGTGTGTAGAGAAGGGTTTGAGTCACAAGTGACTAGTTTATCCTTTTTTTCAACAGGTTCACTTGAATCTAGAAATTGTGCCGTTTTTGTGATAAGATTTTTTTTCCATTGTCTGCAGTCCAGATGTTTAGTATGACTGTCTTAAGTTACTCTCGACTCACAGTTGCGACTCACTTTACATTTTAACCCATTAAGGTAAAAGGATGAAATGTAGGGCGATATTGACAGATACATTGACTGTACGAATAACATGTACTGCCTCTTCTGAATTTCATATTTTTGTGTTTAAAATAGTTTCTCATCTCCTAGGGTATCCAGAATGCTTGTCCTAGTGCCAATTGCTTAGCTTCTACTTCAGTGAAAACAAAAGACACAATATATATGAAACAACCATATTTTTCAACATACTTTCATTTAAAAAGTTTTAGAACTTTCTTCGACTTGGTGCTTTGAACTGTACAGCTTCTTTCTATGCAGAGGACTAAAGGACAGATGAAATAAAAGAAGATCATGGAAGGGACTTTGTCTTGAACTGAAAGGTGAAATCTGTGTCTTTGTTGCTAGCCTCAGCTTTAAATGAAAAAGCTGCGTATTTTGTTGTGATAAGGCACTTAAATGCCTGGGGTAACATTTGCTGCTGTTTCACATCAGAGTTGAGGGTGGAGGAAATGATCATGCTGATTATTTCTTTTTATAATATCAAAAGTTGGAGAACTTTGAAGAATGATATGTACTTTATCTCCTTTCCATTTTAACAAGGTTATGTTTTCATCTCAGTTTGTAAAAGAGGTATATAATTCACTGGAGTATAATGGAGATATAAACCAAGAATGAATGCTGCAGTACATTCTTTCAAGAAGCGTATTTAAACAAATTGTTTAAACACACCAGAGTTCAGGACAGAATTTGAGGCTGAGGATCTCAGTGTTCTATTTGATATCACTTACAAAATAGTTAAAATGGGGCCTAAATGTGGGACAGAGAAGTCATTATGCATAGTATAGTAGTATAATATACATAGTATGGTAGCACGTACTGTAATAGCATAATATATTAATAATAATTATTAGTATTTTTGATAGTCTTAATTTTTAAATTAATTCTGAAATATTGTGTGTTGAAGTTCCTGAATGCAATAAACAAGTTTCCTAGGCACCTAGCCTGTAAATTCTGGAATATCTAAAAGAAAGACCTGTTACCACCTTTGAGTTTAGCACTGAATGCCTAGACACAAATTCTTACTTTTTTTTTTTTAAAGTCCCGTTTTTCTCATGTAGTTACTGCTTACTAGTTGCTGAAAGTGACTCTGTCAGCATTCTGTAAACAGGTGCCTTTTCACGTTTACTGAGTGGCTGCTGATCTGGAACTTGAGCAAGGCTTGTTCCATGTGTTTAACAGTAGTTTTGGAATGCCAAATGGAATGGTTCATTCTGTGAGCGGCTCACATGGGACCCCGGCCCACGCAGCGAGGCCGTGGAAAGTGAGAAAAGCAGATGCAAACAGTCTGCTCATCTGTGATAAGCACTGTGCCTTAATCCTGAAACGTGAGTCACTGCCTCTTCCTTCCGTGCTTTGTGAAGCAGACAAGGCATTGACTCTACAAGTTCTCTCTTATTCTGAAATGTAATTATAGACGATGTTTTTAACTTGGTATCTATAAAAGACTTCACAAACAAGAATAAATGTTTTCAGTGTCATCCTGGCTTGTGTTATACCTTTGCTCTGACTTTGTTTAGTTTCTGCCTGATTTGATATGTTGTTCTTTGCAGATGCATAGGACACATAGGTAATACGTAGTAAGGCAATTTTTTTCTCAGAAGTGTGTGCTAGAAGTATCCTTTTGCATGCATTTTTACCTGGCTCCTACATTTAGGTGCCAAGTGCCTGTGTAGGCTTTTTGTATTCACTACATTAATTCTGCACAAAATTACAGATGGCATTCTAACTGGCCTTAATCATTTAATGTAAAGTGTTGACACTTGGAATTTGACCTCTGAATTTCATTGAGCTAAGTGTCTACACCTACAATAAATTTTAAAAGTGTCAATATAGTAGTATTTCAAGGAATAGTTCTCTTATGTTACTGAATCAGAAAGTAGAAAAAAATTTATGTTACTTGAATGTTTTAAAATACCTTTCAGGCTCAGAAGGCGCAACAGAAAAACCCGAAGATACGGAGTTTTGGATACAAACATAGAAAACATGGAGCTGACCCCGTTAGAGCAAGATGATGATGATGATGATACAACACTGTTTGATGCCAACCATCCTCGAAGGTTTGTATTTAGAACCTGAATGTACTTCTAGCAATAGAAGTGCAGGAGTGTGGGTGATAAGCAGTTTCTCTGAGAAAGCTTACTACTGTGTTTCATATGCATAGTTGGAGAAGGGATGTCAAGATCACTTGAATTTTAAATGGGCAAGAATTTAGTGGGCAAGAAGATAAACACCATTTGTCTTCAGCATGTGAGTTCCAGAGAATTGGAGAGGAAGGTAGGATATTTTTGTTACAAATACAGTGTCATTATTCAAGCTTATGTTAAAGTCAACAACTAGCTTTTACCTTTCTCTTTTCTTTTTTTTTTTTTCCTATTTTGGAGGCTCTTCAGTTTATCCTTTGTATTCTCACTTACGAGCAGTTCAGTTCTTTCTGCTTGCTTACTGCTAATTTAGTCAGCAGTTGATGATGATCCTCCACCAAGTTTTACATTTGGTGCTGCTGCACTGAAAGGTTAATATTGTTAAGCTACTCTCTGAAACCTTACAGATATAGGAAAACTTTATTTCCTTATTGTGTTTAACTTTTGTTATGTTTCCTTATTGTCCTTACACTTAAAACGTAAGGATCAATTCAAACTTAAATTTCTGCATTTCAGACTTAAAATTTTTCCTTATTGAGTAATACCATCACATTGCATGTGCAAAGATTCAGCAAAAAAATTGATGGGATTATCATAGTGGTAGTTCATAGTGAGGGCTACTTGACTACTGTCAAGTATCAGATGAGATAAGATGCATTCTGCCAGTCACAGCAAGTAGTTGATTCACACTGTTTAATACGAAACCAGATTCAAGTCTCAAGCAAAACAATTTGGCAAATGCAATACATGATGTTTTAAATGATTTAAAAGTATTGGAGTAGTAAGTCAGATGTTCTACTGCTTATCAGGAGGAACTTTGGATGCAGTTCTGGAACTTGAAGTGAAAGGTTCAGTCTTTTTTAACTTTGTCTCCTTAGGGGGAATGTTTATGATTTAATTCTTTTTCTTAAGTCAGAGTCTTTCTTTTGATTTTTTTTCTCCCCATACGCTAGAATAAACTAGCTGGAATATCTCCACTTAGCATTCCTCTGTATTTAGAGAATTATATGGAACTTACCATTACCCCATGTTACTAATCTTGTTCCAGAATAAATAAATAAATAAATAAATAAATATATATATAAAATGTAATAGGTANTATAAAATGTAATAGGTAATTGTCACATTATATCCGGGAATTTCCTTGATGTCTTCCTTAAATCTTTTGTCTTCTATTGTATTTCAGCCTCCTTATTAGACTTTGAGGTATTTGATGACCACTTAACATGATATTCTTTATAAATGCTTATTTACAGGAATGTCAAGTATGTTTTATAGTAGGAAGTAATATGATAATGTAGCTAGCCATCCTTAACAAATAGTATTATACCATTATAATTTTCAGAGCGCCGATTTTTTTTTTTTTCCTGTTTTCTTAAACACTTGAGTCTGAGGAAGAAGAAAGTTCGTTGAGGTATTTCATTGTGGAAGTATCTAAACTGTTGTTTCAATATTGCTCAGATAGTATGTGCTTAAGTTATTGAAGTCCTTATTTTGATACTGGGAACTCAAGCAAATAAGGACTTCACTTATATTTAGTCAAGAATATGAATATACTCCATTTTTATATATTGAGATCTTGTTTTCTTCTCCTTTGTGGAGGAAATTTTAAGAGCTACTTTTTTTTGAAACAATGTTCATGTGTGGGATGAAAGCAGTGCTGAACAATGTGAATTCACTCCATAAATCTCTACAGAACAGCTTGATAAAATGCTGTCCAAACTTTGCAAAGATATGGCATTGCTGGGAGGAAGGTTTAAAGATTAGAGTACTTGAATTATTTTACTTTTAAAAAAATCTTGATTGGGAATATATTTTTTAAAGTTAATTTACTTCGCCTTGTCTTTTGTATCTGTGTTGAAGCTTAGTAATCAGTCTTCATGTCACTGCTTAAGCAAGTATGACCAAAGGGAATACAAAATGCTTAACTGAGCAAAGAGTCAATGAGGACAACTTGATTAAAATGATGCTCAGATATTCTCAGGAGAGATGTCATTATGCTTTGTTCTGACATTTGCAGTAATTCAGAGGTTTGACTGGTTGGGTTTTTTTAAGGTAGCTTAAATATATAGTCGGGCTTGGAGCCTGGGAACAAGGAAGAGGGGCATCTAGTAGTTTTTTGAGTTTAGTACTTTGTAAAGTAAAGAACAGTTGCAGTTTCAGTTACCTTAGAATCAACAATTCAGTTTATTCACTTCCTGAGTTTCTTTGCCTTGTAACTCAAAGTGTAAGGCACTAAAAAACTGAATACATATACAGGAAATTCTAATCTCCATGTTCATATGTATTTGCTATTGACATCAAAGTAGTCAAGTTTTATTTTATATATAGAATAGATTTTTTTTGTCCTTATTTCTTTATGGCTTGTTAATAGATTGTAGTGGTATCCACTCTGTTTTCATTTGTCTTGATTGAAACAATCAAGCTGTTTTTAAGGTGAGACTCTGCAACACAGTATGCACACGTTAGAAATCCCTGTAGGCTTGTTTTGGGTGAGCTGGTAGGTGTGTAAGACCCTTTCCAAGAATAGGCAAAGAAACCGGCTTCTGTCCTAAAGATCACGAAGGTTGTGTTAGTTACTGATGTCCAGATGTATTACTTTCAAGTGTTGCTGTTTTCTTTCACAACTGTATGAAAAGAAGTTCTCAGAGGCCTCTGTTGTCACATAGATACACTTCAAGTGTATTCCCCTGTCATCATCGCAGGAGTCAGTAGCCTCTGTGCTGCTGCTGTTTGGGACAGTTTACCAGAACAGGGTGTTCTAGCAATTGTGTTCAGTAGCATACTATTAAACACCCAAGTTGAAAATTCTAACCTTTGGATTCTCACAATACAACTTGACATACATGCTGCCTGAGGTACAGTATACTAATACCACATCTTTGGTTTTCAAAGTTACATCACACTAGTAGTTTAAAATTCTCATTAAGAAACTTCACAGAGAAAAGAAACTACTTGCTCAGTGCTGCAAGGCACAAGGAAAAGAATTTACTCAATTGTTTTTTGTAGCATTCCATAACTGGAATGATACCAAGATTTACCAAAGTTTTAATAGAAATTCAGGAGCCTTGAAAGTTTAAAAATATATTAATCCTGGCAAATCTCTTTTTATTTTTGTAAATGAGCTGCCTCTCTGTTTGGAAGGTTTAAATGAATGTAAGTTTATGGCACTTTGCTTCACAGTGATATTGTAAATAAGAATTTTTGCAGTCAAATTTAATAATGTCATGTCTTTCTGGATTCTTTCATAATGTGTGACCTTTAAAATGTAAGCTAAATTCCCCTTGAAACAGGGCATTTCAGATTAATGCTTCTGTTTCTTCTGTTGTAGAGAAGTACGTGCCTTTCAATGAAAGAACTTAATCTTAGAACCAGAGAAGGAGACTGCTTCATGGGAGAAATAAGAAGCAAGAGGGTATGCAAGAGGTTGGGGGAGGGGGAACTAATTTAATTTGTGTATATTATGGCATCCTTAATATCTCGCAATAAGTAATGTACCAATTTGTTGTACCTTTTTGTATATAGAGGATTCTCAATGTATAGCCTATGGGGAGAGAGTGCTAACTGCACTAAAATAAAAACCTATTGGGAAGGGAGATTACTTGTAAAACAGGGTATTTTTTTGCTTGTTACAAATCTTGTATGCCATTAAGTGTGGTATACACTTTTTTCTACGGTAATCTGGAATGTTAATTTTTTTTTTCTGATACTAAATTATAAGTAAATATAGCCACTGTGGACTTCTCAGAATTGTTAGAACTTGGTTTTAATTGAGGAGATGATTTATTGTTTACAAATAAAAAGCCAAACTACTGCCTTCTGTGTTCAGACTTTTTTTAAACTGAGTTAACGTATTTTGTGTAAACTTAGTGAAAAAATAAAAAATGTTTACAGTGTTCCTAGAATTTAGTGTGGTACTTCTACACTATACATTTTCAGGATATTAATATAATTATGTAAAACATAATATTCCAACATCGTTTTGCTGTTAAGACTGCTGATTCCAACTGTTGAGTCAGTCTTGTGTGAATAGGTGTGGCTCACTGACTTTATGGGGTTGCTGGTGTAGTCCATGTGATGTCAATATTCAGACCCTTTGGTAAAATACTAAATATTATGTAACTCTAAAATGAAAAATGGACATCAGAAGCAGCTTTTACTGAAATGTGTGGTAATACTCACATGAATGTAGTTGACATCCAGTAGTTGCATTCCTTTTCTGGCTAGTACCATAAAAATTAATAGAATAAGCTTGAAGACCTGGAAGACACACTTTCTTTCATGTGTTGCAGTGTCCACTGTAATCTTGATAATGTAGACAAAATGTTCAAATTCCAGTTTGTTAGAATTACTGTGTATTTTTATTACTCTGTGTTCAAGGCATAAACTTACGGGTGACTGTGTTTCCTGAAAGTTCCTCAGTTACGGGCTATAGAGAAAGAGGGATTATTTTCCCTGATTCTTCAGTCCCCTCTTCGAGTTTGAACAAAATCGGACTACTTCACTTTTCTTTGTGTTTATCCAGCTGTGTGCTGGACATTTTGTCCAGGACACTGTGAGAGATGATATTGAAGGCTTTACTGAAATCCAGAAAACGATTACATCAGCTGCCTTCACTTTATCAACGAGGTGGGGAACCTTGTCATGAAAGGAAATCATGTTTGTCCAACAGGACTTTCCCCTCGTGAAGCCATGCTAGCTGTGACTGATGACTGCGTTGTCCTTCAGGTGTTTCTCAAAAACTCATAGAATAATCTTCTCCATAATTTTGCCAGACACTGAAGTGAGACTGACAAGCCTGTAGTTATGAGGGACATCCCTCCTGCCCTTCTTGAAAATTGGCATGTTTGCCAGCTTTCAGTCAACTGGGGCCTTCTGTCATTCTATGTTCCTGTGATTATATGGTGATGGAAACGTGTACAAAGGTGCCTGCAGCTATCATACTTTCTGCCTTAAGATGTATAACTCATTTCCCTTCCTCCCCTACACATATAAAAGATAAGTTACCATATTTTCAATTTTAACGCTCTAAATAACTTCTGTTGATTTAGAGTCTTAGATTTTGTAGCAGCTTCGGAACCATTTGATAGTAGAAAGTAAATGCAGGAAATAGGGTTCTAAATTAAATATGAGTAGCTACACATTTGCTTTATATGCGCAAGCAGGATGTACGTTCTAGAGCTTGCTCAGTCCAAGCTAGGGCTTGACAGTGTTCCTTTTCCAGAGTCACTGTAAGGTCAGGACTTGCCTGAGCAGCTGTGGTGCTTCTGGTCCAATTTCTTATGTTTTCCACTAACATTCTGTGAAATACCTGAGTGCCAGTGTGCAATATTGATTTAGCAGAAGTATTTATAGACTTTTGGATATAAACAGTAGAGAGTGATTAAGATTTTAATTTATTACCTTGGCAACTCCAGCTGTCCCCAAGAAAAACCCTTAAATCCACTTGTGTTGATGGAAGTTTCAAGAAGAAACTAAAGTAGGATATATGAAAAACTTGTTAATCATAAAGTATGTTGTTATTTATTTTGCTGTTTGAATGCAAACTCTGTTGTTCTTGGTGCCGAAACATCTGTCTTCAGTACCTATGAAACTGAAATATTTTCCTAATTTTTTAACACTGCAGATGCTGTTCTGCCCATTTGTATGGCTAGATGTCATGAATCAGAAACAAAAGTGTTTGTGATGTTTCAAATTCTAAATGAAAATAAAAATTCCCATGTTAGATTCAGTTTTGTTTTCTTTCTAAAATCATAAAAAGGCAAAATTATGATAAAAAATGCAAATTTCAAAGTTTTGGGGTTGAGTTTTGGGGTTTTAGTTGAATAATGTTGCTGTGGTCACTGTTGTGTCACCTCAGCTGTGCTTTTGAATGCAAAGTGTTAATGGTCACTGTTGTAAAGTTACTGTACTCAACATGCTTTTGCCAAAGTGTGAGACTTGCCTTGAGTATGACACTCCAGAGCAAACTGCCAGTGGAAGATTTAGGATTGGTTTTTTTTTTTACCTTTCTCGCAGCAAACACAAGTTCAGTTTGGGGTAGTATATGTGCCATTCCCCAGTGAGCAAAAGCAAGCAAAGTTAAACCTATAGCTACTTAAAATCTGTTTCTAGTTAAACAGCAAGGTGATAACACTTTTATATTTTCAGAATTCATTTAAATATTTTGTCTGATATTGACAATGGACTTCAGCCTTGTATGGAGAGGAAGCATTGTAAACTTTATGCTTCAGAGTGAAGTTTCAACTCTTAACAGTGGACGGAGTAGAGTACATGCTTTCTATAAGGTTAGCACTTGACCAATGACCATTTCGGGTTGTTAATAGACTGACCTATTTTGACCATGTTGCATGTGCTAATAATGTCCTTTGCACTCTTCAAAATTGTATCTTGTTCACATCAATCCTAGAAATATTCGTGGCAGACTTGTGGGGGACTCTGTGCCCATGGCACTGAAATACAGCCTCCCCTAAAAATTACTCCAAGGCCTCCAAGGTATGCATATGTATACGTATCTTGAAGTTTACAAAATAAACTACTGACTCCAGCAAGACTTTTACAGGAGTGTTGGTGGTTGTGGGAAGAAGATGACAGTTTCTCTTGCCTGTTGCAGAAATACAGGAGAGACAATGTTCAGCCTATATTGCCTGACTTTGAGAAGTGGTATTCTGTAACCAACAATGGCAAAAACAAAAGTGCTCACAATTGTCTACGGATATTTCTCAATAATGTCACTGATACATCTGGCACAGTTGTGTGGCAGTAGGTATCCTGTAATCACTCACAGAGCATCCATCCACTAATGTGCCAAAGCCAAGTGCCCACTTGGTTGGGTACCTAACTCTACTGCTAGTTCCTTGGCTAAGCTTGCTGGTAGTGCTAGCCTCTTTTTTTTTTTTTTTTCCCTTCATTTTGACTGTCTACTAGTCAGCACGGATTTCTCTTTAGCAGCAGCCCTCATACTGAACTCTAATCAGGTTTCCTCTTCCTTATCAGCCAAGCACCCAGGAAGCATGTTTGAGTTAGGATTCTTTGTAGGTTTTTTTCCCCAGGGCCAGTGTAACCCCTCCAGCCATGCAGTGAAGTTGCTGTGAAGAAGGACTTGGTCAAAGCAGGCAAGCTCTTTGAGCTGATCCTACTGACATCAGAGGGCAGTACTCTTCACTGTTTAAATACCTATCAGTGGAACGTGGATGAAGTTCTGCCAATGTACTCTTCACCTTTTGTTGTGAATTTATGTACACTTTGTCACTTGTAGCAACAAGTTGCATGTTAAATCATATGGGTTTTGTGACTTGGAAAGGCCCTCGTTTTCTCCCTCTCTGTGACATATAAATGCTACCTTTTATGTTGCTTGTTCTACTGTCAGCTTCTGGAGGATGAGAGGCTGTGTACAGATCCCTTGAAGGAATATGAAATGGAGCAGAGTGGAATATGAAGAGGCCTTTGAGGAGCCATGAAAGGAAGAGAAAGCTGAACCTTCTTGCATAGATATCATTCAGAGATACTGTTAATGAATATATGAAGCAAGTGATTGCATTTTGCTGGACTGTAAACAATTCCCTGTCTTGTCTTCCTTTCTTGCTACCTCCTCCTCTGCCTTCCTTCCTCTTTCAACAAGTCCACCCTTTTCTATTGTGTAGCAAGTGCTGACAGGGAGACATGTCCTTCCTATGGAATTCTCTCCCAAGGACAGTCACTGTCCAGAAACAAAGTGGACCTGCCAGACGCCAGGCTGGATGGGTTTGCCATTCCTCATGTGAATTACAAAGCTTGCAGTAGATCATAAGCATCGTGCCAGTGCAGAAGGCAAAGCCAGTGTCCATGGGCATGCCTGGAGGCCTAGTTCATGATTGCTTGGCAGAAGTTAAGGCACCACTATTCCCAATAGCATTGGTGATTGGAATTGGAGCAATGTTAGCTGCTGGAGCAGCAGAGGTAAGGCAGTGCTGCTGAGGATGTTGTAGTTGATGCCCTGTGTTTGGAGCAGGTGCCAGCTTATCACAGGAGATAACTGCTGGAGTTCTGATACAGATACACATCAGTGTTGTTTACAGCCCATAGCGTAACGTGAGTGTGCATGAATCAGTTCTGCTGAGACACTGCTGTCATCCCTCTGTTTTTTTGACTGAGACTGCAGGCTCCCTGTGTTAGTCACTGGGTTTCTCATCTATGGGCTGGCAGGAGCTGATACGTGTCCTGAATTCTGTGGCACTTACACTAAATATTTCAGGTCATGCCATAGATCTTCATTGTAAGTACATTAACTGCAGTACTGAACTGCTGTGCAGCTCATCCCTTTGAGGTTAGTGTTGCCTATTTCAGGACTGCAAGAAAAGCCCAGAGTATACAGGGTGCTGAATTGAATATAGCACCAGCTCTGCAAATGGGCTCAAGAATGTAATCTGCTGCACCCAGGAATTTATGGGTGCAGAAGCTGTGGGTATCAGCCTGTATACCTGTAACAGTGGTGGATGTAGGCTCAAAAACTGCCAACTCAAAACTTCTCCGATAGCAGCTTACTCTTTTTTTTTTTTCTTTCCTTACCGGTTTGTTGCAGGCTGAGTGGCTGCCTCTCTTGTGCTTTACTAGATGTTTCTTAAAGTTCTGCTTGGTAAAAGCTCTATCTCATCTACCCCCATCTTGTCAGTCATAAGTTGGTGCACCATCCTGACTCGGGGAGTTTTACGTGGACACTGAAGGTAAATGGCAGGCAGAGCTTAAAACAAGAAGATAGATGAGAGAGGAGCTGATGATTTGGTAGTGGTAAGAGGCCCAGGACAGACTTGCCAAACTTAGAGCAAATCTTGTGACTTCTGCCTTAAATCATGCCTTCTTCATATCTTAAATGTTGATTTAGTGGTCCCTCTGTTGTTTATTAGTGTAGGTATGAGTGAAGATATATTGATATCTTGCCATATGGGAATATTTTGTGCATATATATGAAAACGGGTAGCCTGAATAAACTCTTCAAAATAATGTGACAGGCTGACCTAGACATAGTCACTCAGGCATGTGCAAACAGGACAGTTGTGCAAGTCATTGTCTCATATTTGTGACAGATTACTTTTTATAAGGTGAATGTATTCTGTGTTAGCGAGCTCATTTAACATAGATACCAGCTCAAGACAGGTAGCAGATAACATTTTCATTGCAAAAATAGATTTGATGTGAAGGAGCAGTCTAGGCATGATGGTTATATCTTACTACAATTCCCTCTTAAGGAATTCTAATTGAGATAGATTCTTCTACATTCTCCACACAATGTACTGAGAAGGGATACAGTTTACTTACAAGCTGTGTAAATATTTAGCTCCAGAATAGCTGCACTAGTCACAGGTCTGGCTTGCAGTGTTCTTACTATGGATTGATATTGATGCCTTTTTAATATAAACAAACAAAGTTATCAAAGCACTTATTCATATGCTTAATTCCCACAGAGGTCAGCTCTATTTAGGTTAATGTCTAATGTCTCTGCTCAGTTTGAAGCATTTTAAGTTGTAATAATGGAATTCCAGTTTGTCTGGAAAAGGTTACTACACAGATCAAGAATTTGCAAACTGCTTTGATTTCATGTGTTCCTTCACAGATATTCAGAAAGTCAGATGCTTCAGTGTACCAAAAAGAGGAGCACTCCTTCAGCTTAAAATTTACAATTGCATATTTAGTGGTAGTACACAATATCAAATAATTCAGCTACATGTGTTAAACATTATTCTTTGCTTTATACTGAAGTAAAAATTTAATCAGGCCTCAGCAGATAGTCAAATTTCTTGATATCTTAAAAAATAAATGAAATTGCTTGAGGGTTCTTGTTTGATATTAGTCTCTGTTTAAGATGAATGGAAATCTTCACATGAATTCCATAACATCTGTTTCAAGTAATCTTTAGTGTTACCATAAGAGATTTCGTCTTCTGCATGATTGGAAGTTTGAGAGGTTTTTTGCTGTTTTTCATTTACTTAGAGTAAGAATGGTCTGGTTTTACACACCTTTTTTTTTTTTTTTTTAAAATCTTAAATTTTAAATCTAAACCTTTTCAATAACATAGTTGGTTGCTTAGTGGAGAACTGATTGTCAATTTTTGTATAGGCATTGTTCCAAACAGAAGGTGTCTGAGCCTTGTTAGGTTCTCTCATGGCTTGTTTATGTCCACATTGCATATAAAGCAGTTAAAATAGCTGAAGTTACAATAAAACATCAAGTGCTTAAATCTTGAAAAGTATTGTACAGATTTTCTCAGGAATCTTATTTTAATTCTCTGCAAACATAATGATAACTATTACTGACTGTATCTCATTTTTTTTCCCCAGGATTTTTCTTGTTTACTGCAGGATGAAGAAAATTAATAAATGAACTTTCATTGTACTGTTTTCCTCACACATTTTCATGATTTAGGTCATATTCCAGGATTCAAATGTCTTTCTACATAAAGAGTGACAACCTTTTTCTTAGCTTTATTTCAAGACACCCACAACAATTGTGTCTTAGGCCTTCAAATGAATAAAACCAAATCAATTTTCACAGAAACACTAGAAGTTCTTACTCCCACTTTACAGTTAAGGTACCAAGACTGTGAGAGACTAAAGTGTTGCTAATTTTAGTAAGTTTTCTTCAGTTAAAACAGCTAGAAATGATTTTCCAGAGTGTTGAAGCATTTCGTATGTTCTGTGTATGTGTTGTTTTATTCATTTTTGTGTTCTAAGAGCTTTTACAGATCAGAGCCAGAATCTTAATTTGATTGATCAGCAAATGAGAACTACATTGTGAGTGGCAAACTGGACAAATTTTCAGTTAAAAGATTTCTGTAACAGCAGCTGAAAACTCAGTGGCGAGACTTGGAGTGGAATAACTTTCTGTATTCAATTTTTTTCCTTTAATTCCATTTAGTCTTCAAATAAAGCACATAGATCTTAAATCACCATGCATCCCTAGTTCATTCCTCAGTTGTACTCCATCTGGTATGCTGAAGGAAGAAGGGAAAAATACTTTCTGATTATGTAATTAAGAGCTGTATTACAGTGCATATGCACAAGGGGGCAACTTTCTTCTGCCATGATTACAGAAAAGTTATTTGTCTTTGGAGAACTGAGCTAGTAATCAGTAGTCAGAAAAAAAAAGGGATGAACTTGGGAACTGTTAAATTTGCAATTGTTTTGGAAGAGAATACTTTATTAAATATTCTTCTGAAGGAAGAGGGATTTCTTTGAGGGTAGGGGATATGAGATGATGTTTTTGAGGAGAAAAAACAATCTTTGGAGTGTTTTCCATAGGTTGCAATTTATTTCATTGTTTAACAGTAACTAATTCTGAATTGATTTTCTTTGAATAGCCTCTTGCAATTCTGGACCTGTGAACTGCATGAATTACCTACAATTCAGTAGTCATTGCTTGAGGATGACAGCAGGAATTCAGTGGTTGGCAGACCAAAAGGTTGAAGGAACCATTTATCTGCAATTGTAAATTTTAAGTTCTGTCTGAGGATATGCTTTACTCCAGTGCAGTGAATACATGTCAGCCGTCTGTCTTCTTGTGCTGCAGCTGTGAGCTCTGTTCGGTGATATCTGGTTTGTTTCCTTCCCAGCCATTGGTATTTGGTTTACTTACAAATAAATATCACAGAACAAGAGCTTTGAAGCTAAGTGAAGCAGACAAGGGTTAATAGACAAGAAGCAGCAGTGTCTCCAGTTTACAGCTACAGTATGTAGGGTCCACTTCCACCTGCCACAAACTTTGCATTGGGAAGGACAAACCAGAACTTTGCTAACTTCTTCTGATCTTTCACTCAAGAACAGTGAGAGCAGAAGCCTTCCTTCTGTTTGTTTTTTTTTTTTTATATGAAGGAGAAATAAAAGAACATAACTTTATTTATGGGTCAGTCTTAAGTAAGCTGTCTTTTCTGAACTAGGGAAAGGTGTGTTCCACCTTGATGTGTAACACAAAGTAGGTGGTTGGGCTTGGTCTTCCTCTACTAAAGCAGACTCTGTTGAATGCCTAACCAGTGTAGGTATGCATAATGGTAAATAATGAAATATGATAAAAGGTTTATTTTTATGCTGAGGAACAAATTTACCTTTAATGCCTGAAAACCTGACTAAGGTGGTGGATTCCAGAGGACACTGCCAAGCCTACCTGCATCTGTGCAACGCTTTAAGCCTGGGTTAA
This sequence comes from Atrichornis clamosus, assembly GCA_013400975.1. Lineage (NCBI taxonomy): Eukaryota > Metazoa > Chordata > Aves > Passeriformes > Menuridae > Atrichornis > Atrichornis clamosus. The sequence goes on from WBMZ01013704.1 coordinate 17,386, forward strand.
AAGACAAGTTAGGGGACCAGGTGGTGGCCAAGGAGAAGTAGCTTCAACAGATCAGTCTGAGGCATAACTACCAATGTCTGGAGCAAAGATGAGGAGAAATCAATGATCCAGATTCCCATTTGCATGTCTGAGTGTAGTACTGGTTGGTCACACTGGGTTGGGTGTGGAGACACACATGGCACTTCAGAGGGGCTGAGTCAGAGCAGCTGCAAGGGAAAAGTGCTTCCAGCAAACCCAGAGGTGTCGTTTGACTTCCTTCAGTCGAAGGTCCTGAAAACATTTGGGAGACCTCAGCTGCAGAAAGTACAACCAAAGTCAATTCATTTCAGCTCTGCTTTTAGGCCACAGCAACAACAGGAAGAAATGGATAGCCAGGAATTAACATCACTGGTGACTTAATCATTCTGAAAGGAAGTTGAGTCCCTAAAATGGGATGTGTATAGAGAGATCCACTTTGCAGAACAAACATATTTAATTACATTGCATGTTTACTAGTACTTGGTTTGAGTAACTTCAATGTTTTAACAATTTATGTTTGTTATTTGGTATCCAAGGTTTCCTTGGCTGAGTCTTTTTCTTCCTTTCCTTTCCTTAAATTAAACATGGTTTAATTCTCCATGGGAATAAACACTTCCTCTCTCCTCACCCCTGCTACCCCCATTAAAAATTATTCCTTGATTTCCTGTTACTCTAATGTCTAATAGCACAGAATTTTTGGGGATCATCCTTATTAATTTCCTTGGCCACAGGATGGCAGCACGAAGCGTCAAGCCTGAGGCTCTCCATTTCTAGGAGTTCACTGGAATCTAGAGGAAGGAATCAGGAGCACCAAACCCTCCGAAGAGCCCCAGAAGCAGCTGTAGGGCTCCCAATAGCTCCTTTTTCTTTTGTTTGGAGACTCAGTTCTCATGCTGAGTGTAAATTCTGATTTCAAGTTTGTTAATAAATGGAGTCTCTGACAGGTGGTTACAACTTGACATCAGCACCCAAAACTAATTGTGGTGTTTACTTTTGCTGCAAGCAGCAGGAAATAAGTACTCAAGTGAAAGAAAGGATATTGCAAGCTGTCGCAGAGGTAATCAAGTGGGATGCAGCAACTATGAAATTAGGGGAACCAGTTTTCCAAATTCACACCTGAATTTGCTATATAAAAGAGAATAAGTGCATACTCGGAATAAGTCACTGTATATTTTAGGTAGGAAGGATGAGGAGAACAATTTTCATTACACTTAGATAAGATACAATTTACTTACAAAATTATCTTACTGTTCTCATTTGCAGACAGCTGAAATTACCTTTTTCTAAGAGATGATACTATTTTTATTGACTGATTTGTTAAAATAGAATCAGAATCACAGAATAGCCTGTGTTGGAAGGGCCCTTAAAGATCATTTAGTTCCATGAGCAGGAACAGCTTCTGCTAGACCAGGCTGCTCCAAGCCCCATCCGTCCTGCCCTTGGAACACTTCCAGGGACAATTCATCTCAGTTTGTAGTCTCTAGACAATTTTAAGGTGTAGTTCAGGAATTGGTATGGGCCAGAACAGTATGGTTTCAAACAGATGTTTTGCATGTATCAAAGTTTTGTATGAAGAAAAAAAAGCTTTCCCTAATTTGATAGAAAATAAATATTCAATCACTGGAGACACTTGTCAAAATCTGTCAACACAGGGATGATTGTGGAGGATCCAAGCGTCAGAAATCAGTACCCATCCATCCAGACTAAAATTAGTAGTTTGGAAAAGTTGCTAACCAAAAAAATGACATGTTGAAGGTAAAATAATACATACAAAAATATTTGTTTCAGCAAAAGTGTTTTCTATTTTTATGTGTTAAACCTCTTATTTTCTTCCCAAGGAAAAAAAAAAAATCACACTTTTTTCCTGAATAAGCAAAATTTCCAGTGTCAAATAGGCATTTGTCCTTCCATTTTAGGTCTCAATTACACCTGAAGTTTCATTTGAAATTCTGAGTAAAACATTCAAATGTTCTTTAAAGTAATGAAAATTTCATTTCAGTGAATTTTGAAAAAATAATTTTAGAGCATATTGGCATCTGCAAAATGTCTCTTTTTCAGTTGTGTTCTAATTTGAAAGAACAAGTCATGTAGTATTGAAAATTTCTGAAAAGCAAAAATGCCTTTGTATAACCTGGTCAACATTTTTATTTCCCACCAACTTCACAAGTCCATTTCTTATCCATGAAGTGCAAGCCTAGAAGGGGTTTTCATGACATTCAGTTCCTGAAGGCAAGTCTGAGGTTCTGATTTCACAAGCTTGATCCTGTAGTTTCAATAAACCTAGACATTGTTTGATGGCTGGAACTAGACTTCTAAGAAAATCCTTGTTCCTATTTAAGCACTTAAATACCTGATGGATTTTGAGAAAAATTCAGCTCTTGTTGTGATACTGCTGGTCAAATTTTTAAGGGAGAAGTGAGGTAGAGATTTAACAAGCATGTCTGTCTTTAACAAAAGAACTTTCTATTAAAACCAATAATAGTTGCTTTCGTTTCAAAAACCTAGCTGTAGGCTATTCATAGCCTTGAAGGAGTTTTAACAGCTCCCAGCTGAGAAGTGAATCATTAAATATAAAATACTAAAATAGAGCTGAATAAGCAACCAAAAAATGTGCTTGGCAGCAGAGATGTCTGGAATTTTATTGGGATTTTTTCACTTCTCTTTCTGCTGCATCTGTCTGTGATGGAAGATGAGATGACAAAATGATTACAGAAATACACAGTCTGAGCAGGGTAACACGCAGGCAAAGTTTCAGCTTCCTCCTTTCTCTCTCTTAGTGCTGGCCACACAGTCGCCTCAGCTGTGATTATTGGGTTAGTAATAGAAAAATGGAGTAGGGTACAGGTGCTGGAAATCCCCCAGGAATGGGAAATGTGAGGCTGGCATTTCTTCCTCTGCATGTATTTACATACAGAAAGGGCATACTCTTTCTTATGGTTTTGTCCTCTTGCCTTAATTAATTTTGGAGCCCTATAATTAATTTTGCAGGCAACAAATCACTTTATAACATATGTCTTGCACTTTCATGTTTAGTGGAACTTCCTACCACTCTATAAAGATCCTGCTTAACTCATATTTTTACATCCATTCTCTTTCTCTCCCTCCCTTCTTCCCTCAAAGAGTACAGCCCTCTTCTGTATTAGCACAACTCTTCACCCTTCTTAGACAAAGACAATTGCATTATTCTTGAAAATATTTGTCACTCTGTGTTTTGCTTACTCAGCAATATACCAAAGATTCTGCTGCCATGTTATGTCTGGCACATGCATAAACCAGCAATTACATGAAAAACTTACTGCGAAATTGTTGAGAAGGTCTGTGCTAAGATTGGTTTGAAGAGATAGGCAAAATAGCATGCACCTTAGGGGCTGGGAAAAAAACTGAAATTTCTTGCCTTCCATGCTACAAAAAGCCAATCAAATTTATCAATTCTAGCCTTCCAAAAGTCCTTGTATCCTTTGATTTCTCCTGTTCATTTTTCTCACCAACAGTTTGTCCTATTGAGGTTTCCAAGTATTCTTGCTCTTTGAATATCACCTGAAAGTGATTACTGCTACCAAAGATTGTTTGGTATATGAAAATTCAACCTGAATGACAATTCTGGTTGGTCGTACACTGTCTGTGTCCATGAGCTTCTCCCTTTCTTTCTCCTGTCATTTCAGGAGTGCACCCTCGGGAAGTTCACAGACAGCAACAAGCTGAGAGGGAGTGTCGATCTTCTAGAGGGCAGGGAGGCTCTGCAGAGGGATCTGCACAGGCTGAATCAATGGCCTGAGGCTGGTCGGATGGGTTTCAACAAGGCCAAGTGCTGGGTCCTGCCCCTTCGTCACAACAACCCCTGCAGTGCTACAGGCTGGGGCAGAGTGGCTGGAAAGCTGCCTGGTGGAAAAGGACCTGGGGATGCTGGTCAGCAGCAGCTGAACATCAGCCAGCTGTGCCCAAGTGGCCAAGAAGGTCAGTGGCATCCTGGGCTGGATCAGCAATAGTGTGGCCAGCAGGACCAGGGCAGTGACCGTCCCCCCATCCTCCTATGCTGGGCACTGCTGAGGCCACGCCTTGAATCATGGGGGAAGTTTTGGGCCCTTCAATTCAGGAAGGACATTGAGGTGCTGCAGTGAGTCCAGCGAAGGGAATGGAGCTGGGGAAGGGTCTGGAGCACAAGTCTGAAGAGAAGCAGCTGAGGGAGCTGGAGGGGGCTCAGCCTGGAGAAAAGGAGGCTCAGGGGTACCTTATCACCCTCCGCAACTCCCTGGAAGGAGCTTGTAGCCAGGTGGGGATTAGCCTCTTCTCCCAGGTAACAAGTGACAGGATAAGAGGAAATGGCCTCAAGCTGTGCCAGGGAGACTTAGATTGGATAGTAGGAATTTTTTTTTCGCAGAGAGAATTGTCAAACATTGAAACAAGCTGCCCAGGGAAGTGGTGGAGTCACCATTCCTGGAAGTGTTCAAAATACATGTGGATATGGCACTTGAGGACATGGTTTAATAGTGAACATGGTGGTGATGCTGGGTTGACAGTTGGGCTTCATGTTCTTCAAGGTCTTTTACAACCTTAATGAGTCTCTGATTCTATGGTGTAGAGTATTTCCACAACAACAGATGGAAACTGACACTGAATCTTGCTATCTTATTTTAGTAGTCAGTCAGGCAGCAGATATGAAGGTGCCAGGACACGAGCCATTGATAAATAGACTAGGAGAAATGTCCAATGTCAGGGGACTACACTCTGACCCTATTGCAAAATCTTGAAGATTGTAGACATTGAATGTAGACTTTGTAATGTCCTGGAATGTGCTCTGAAAAATTATTCTTTCCTGTCAAGGACGAGGCCAGCATAATCATAATGAAAAAAAAAAAGAGATATCAGCCAAAACCCCCCTCAAAAGCAGCAAGTCTGTATACTGCTGTAGTAAAGAATGGAATAGGGAGCTAAGAAATATATATAATTTCATAGTTTAAAAGCCATTAGGGTTTTACTGAAAAAGAGTAAACATTCATCAGTTTGAAAGGGTGGCTGATTGCCTAAATTGCAAGTACAGTCTTTCTTTCAGCCTTCAGATGCTTAAAATTTAAATAGCATATGTTTCTGCAAAGTTTTGTAAATTAGCTATTCTGGATGCTAGCTTCTCAACCAAGAGGAAAAAACCTGTGCTGTAAACTCATTTTGGACAAGGTCAAAGACCTGAAGACTTGTTCAAACCTTTAGCAGACTTCATTTATAGAAGGGATGGGCAAATACTCAGTGTACAAAGGGATGAGATATTATTTCTGCTCACCTATGTTTTATTTCCCTCTGACACGTAGAAGTTCATCTCTTCCTATAGAATCACAGAATATGCTGACTCGGAAGGGACCCCTCATGACCATCGAGTCCAACTCCTGGGCCTGCACAGGACACCCCAAAATCACACCCTGGGCCTGAGAGCATTGTCCAAAGCCTTGTTGAACTCTGCCAGGCTGGTGCTGTGAGCACATCCCTGGGGAGCCTCTTGTGTTTGATATATAATTAAGAGGGCAAAGGGGAGGATGGATGGATGGATGGATGGATGGACGGATGGATGGATGGATGCATGGATGCATGGATGCATGGATGCATGGATGAATGGAGGGGTGTTTGATCTACCCCAGACAGGAGTAAAAACATTTACCTGACTGCCATCCACGAAGAGTTTAGGGGAAAGTGAGCAATTTGGAATGGGAAGTTTGCCAACTAGCAGAGTTAATCTCCGAAGATATCAGGCAAAAATTTAATATTTTGCATGAAAAAGTAAGTACACATCTGTGTAGCAGCTCAGTTTCACCAGGTCAGTTCTACCTGAGTCTGCAGGTATGGTACACCAGTAAAAAAGAAAGGGTCTGCGGCACAGACATATGATCAAGTGTTTTGACATGAAGGTCAGATATTAAATACTCATTATTAATTATATGATATTAAAAGTGTATAATTATATACTTTCACCTCACAAGGGTTTCTGTTATTGTTGGTGTATTTTTATATGTAATTTTTATTCTTTTATATATCTGAAACATTATTAGAGCAAGGAGGTAAGACAGGAACGTTTGTCCTTTGGACATTTTTCTTCAGTTTTAATTTTCTTTCTGATTCATGTGTTCAGACACCTGTACAACCTCACCTTCCTGAGTATTTTTGTTCTCTGAAATGAACTGCTGACTGCATAGGTGAGATGGAGATTGTGAAGTCTTTGTGCATTACATTGCTTTTATGCTTTGATCACCAGCTCTGTCATTTCCACAGGATACTTGTGGTATCAAAAGGAATAATGAGACTTATTGGCAATGCCTGCAGCAAGCTTGTAGTCTAAGACAAATAGGCAGGTTTCTGTCAATTTCTGCAACCAAGTTGGCAAAGATAAATCACATATTTTTGCTGAATTACCTTTGTTTCATTAGGCAATACTCCTTTTACTGAATTTTTCATGATTAACAAAATAATGTGTTTTTAATTTTTTATTACTTTCCAGATCCTTCTTTTTCCTAGTTGGTTTTGTAAAGCAGCTGCACAGATTATATGTATCCATCCATACAATGGCCTTTCATGCTTTCTCAAGGTTTAAGCACTTTTTTATATGTGTTCTTCATTGTCCTCATCTTGGCCTGCTTTAAACTGGACCCCTAGGGAACAAAGTGCTGCATAAGCAATCTTTTTTAGTATTCAATTCCTTATCGTATGTCCCCTTTAGGATTTCATTTTATATTTGTCTCCAGCAGGAAACAGTAATAGATTCTGTAAATCTCTTTTTATAATGTTTTCTATTTATTGCACACATCTAACAGAGCTGCATGTCATACTTCAGTTACTTTGGAGAGCATGTTTAATAACCTGCTATATATTAGAGAACAAACATTGGTCTAAGAGCCTTTGCTCTTCACCAGTGTGGTTAGTTACATTAGTAGGGCAGAAAATGCTTCTGTATGTGAGCACATGTTCAAAATTGGACAGGTATAATAAATATTACTGCATTAACAAAAATCTTGAGTGTCCTAGCATTCTTTTCTGTCTGTAGCTGTTTTTAACAATGGAACAAATAATTTCTTACTCTGTGTGTCCTGGAAAAGGGTAGTTTTTGACCATTTTGACATAAGCAGGACTCTAGTATTTATCAATAATCCACATTCACAAAATCTGCAATTTAATGAGAAATCATATATAGTGAGTGAAAGGACATGAGGAAATTCGTAGTCTTCCAGCTAATTAGCTCATCCATCCATCCATAACCATTCCACCTCTTCCCATTCTTAGTTATATTACTTACACACACACACAAACGTGCACACCATGGCATCAATTTGTTCCTTTCCATGTGGATATGCAACTGCAATTAAGACCGCATAAGCAACCTGTGTATTTCAGTGAGCCATAATTGTCACTGCTTTCTGTCTCTCTTCCAACAAATAAATTGGCCACTTCTTTTCATACACAGTAAGGCACAAAGGGGTCTCTCAGACCCTGCCCAGTGTCCTGACACTATTTCTGTAGTATTATTCAGGAGACGTGTTATTCCCGTGTTCCACATTCAGTAAAAGCTGTCTACTTGTTTGGTGACTAAAAAAAATTGAAAAGTATCTATAATCTGCCAAATTCAGACTTTACTTTCTGTTCCTGTCACATTTAATATGAGGAGGATTCAACAGGACGGAATAATAAACACCTGAGGAAAGCTAAGGACAAGACCATCCATTAAGTTTAGCCTGGCAGGTAATAGCTATTCTTTCCTCCCTTGAAGAACACCTTTTAAAAAAATTATTATTATATTATGTATTTTAAACTTCATCAAACACTTGAAATTGGATTTGGGTTTCTGAGTGTGAGTTTCTGTTTGGTAATATTCAAAATACGAAATTTAACACAAATCTGAAGTACTGATTTCTCATCGTTATGGGGAGCATTCTCTCTTTGGATCTACATTAGCAAAAAATATGGTCTTCCAAAATATGTTTTGAAAATAATACAATACAGAGAGGTATACATACGGATGACAAGTATTTTGTGCCACTGGATGGACTTTAAAGATTGTTTTTGTGCTTGATAGAATCCTATTCCTAAGTGTTCTTAATTGTGTGTAAATTGCACCTTTTCCAGACATCTTGTATTTTAATAGCAATTACTGTAAAGCTGTATAATGTCTGTCAAGTAATTTTTTAATGCACAAAGTAATTCCCAGTAGAATGGAACATCAAATATCTCTGCTTGTCTTTGTCTCTCAGTTCAATTACTCTCCATTGCAGTGGAAATGTTATTGTCGGCAAGTTTCTGGTTTTAGCCTGTCTTTTTAAGGAAACAATTGTCATGATCACATTAACTGCATAAGTTCAAAAATCTTTCTGCTAGCCTCCCTAAATAGTAGAGAGGCTGGCCCACTTCATCTAGATGTGACAGAGAGAGGGGGAGTCCTCAAGGGCATTACCTTCCTATACATTAAAAAGAAAGGAAAATAAAGAAGTAGTCAAATAGGAAAGAGAGACCTTAGAGAAGAGGCAAACCAACAAATTTAGTCTATTAAGCAGAACACAAAGTGTGCAGGAGTGGTACTATGGAAACCAGAATGCATAAATTCTGTTGAATATGGAATTGTTTTATTCCTTTGGCCACACTAGCAGTGTACATTCCTGTAAAACTGCCAAAGCTTTCATTACATATGTATCTACGTACAAAGCTTCTAAAGAAATTGGGAGAACATTGTGCACAGCAGCCATATTGACTTTTGTGAGCACAGCAGGTATACAGACATTTGAAGACAGTTTTATTCCTGTGAAACTGTTAGGCTACCTAGTCACAGCATTTTAGATTTTGTGCATGATAAAAATCTCCACAGCTTTTCAGCTCCAAAACTCTTTCAAATTACAACTTTGTGTGAATGTGGTATTTAAAATTATTTTCTTTCAGGTTCATTCTTCCAATGTAATTATTCTTCAGTAGAGAAAGTTCTTAAGAAACAGATTTCAGATATTTTAATGATTCACCATGCTGTGGGCTGAAAAAAGATCAGTCTTTTTGCAAAGGCCCGTACTCTCCTCAACAAGTACACAGGAATTGTTCATCTAAAAGAAAATATGTTTATTCAAAGAAAGTTTATGAATGTGATAAAAGACTGTGCTCTTTGTAGGCAGCCTAGCATGGCAGAAGAATAATTTATTTCTGAAATAAAATTTGTCCAAGAATGTAGCATATATTGGGGCTAGAGTAGTACACAGTATTAGCTGCATTGCATGCGGGTCTAAAACAGCCTAGGCTAGAACAGTTCTGTTGGAGGAGATCTCTGGTGGCAGTGTGGTCCAGCGGCCTGACCAGTTCAGGGCTGATTAAAGCAAAGTACAGCATGGTATTAGAGCCCCTATCCAAATGCCTCTTAAACACTGACAGGCTTCAGGCATCGACCACCGCCCCAGGAAGCTGAAACTGCCTGTCTGCACGAAGTCTACAGGTCACGCTGATTGCAGATCACACCCAGCATCTAACGTTTGTTTCATGGCTGGACTAGATTTTCTTCCCTTTTTTTTTTCCAGTCCTGACTTTTTCCAGTAGTTTTAAGCTTTTCTTTAGTTGTCTAATTTTTTTTCTGGAGCCGTAAGTGACAGAGGTTCTGTCATTCTTGATAAAATTTTCCAGTGCCAGCTGGCACTTCTAGGAAATGGCAGCTGCATTCATGGCTGATTTTTCCTAATTTCACTTTCCAACCACTTCTTCTTACTAGGGACTTCTCTGAAAGACTGAAAAGCTCCACAGAATCAATGCTCTTTCCTGTGTCTGATACCAAGTTACTTCTAAACCCCTTTTAGAGAAACCAAGTAGACTAAACTTTAATCTCTTAAATTTTTTTTCCAGTTCTTTTACTACATTTGTAATTTTTTTGTTTGAACTCTTTTTGATATTTGTACTTCAGTTGAAAAGGTAGATGCCAGAAATGGAAACAATTCTGTCCTAGCAGAAGTGTGTTTACACAGGTAAAACTTTCTCCCTTTTTTTGTTACACTGAGAGTTCGCGTTGCGTGAGCGACCTCTGATAGCCCACCAGTTTCCAGAGAAGGCTCTCACAGTGCCTGTGGTGTCATTTACTTGTGCTTGCCTCGACCCCCCTGCCAGCCCCGCGGGCCCCCGCAGCCGGTCCAGATCGAAGTGTGCTGGTGGTGACACACGTGCACCCCATGAACACCTGGTCTGGGGGGACACAGACACCTCCCCCAGCAGCTGGCACCACACACATGGGCTGTGACTGGCTAACCATTGGACCATTCAGAACTAAATTTCATTTAATCTAAAAATTTTATTAACAGAAGTGATGCAGTATCTCCACTGCAGTTGAGGATGACTTACCATGCTTGAACTACCTTCTATTTCACTAAGCATATGCTTAAGTAAAAAAAAAAAAAAAAGGAAAAGAACAGTGTAGAAGACATTTGTAGTAGAAGAATTTCTAGATAAATGTATTTATAATAGACTTCTGAAAAAATAATGATTTTCATCTTCATTTTCATGGGGACCCTCTTAACCAACGTAACGCAGAAAGGAGAAGGGAAGGAAAAGTAGTCAGATCTAGCAGACCTGTTAAGGACAGAAGGGGAAAACCAGTCTTGATAAGGATCCAAGCCTTCAGTTACACATTGATTTTTCAGATTCATGGTGCTCATTCAGAAGATCTTTCCCTTGCAAACTTCCTTTCCCTCACTTCCTTTGCAATTTCCTTTGCAAGTATGGCTAACAAGCACAAACTGGGCTGCTTTTTGGCACTCTAGCACTGCCCAGCCTTCATCTTTCACCTAAACATATTTTGCCTCCTAAAAAGGAATGCAAGCTGTCTACTGGAATCAGTTTTGAGTCCTTTCTAACTCCTAAACTGGTTCTGAGAAATTTCTGGAAAAGACTTTTTGGTGCCCTAAAATTGCCTGTGAAAAGTTTAACATGATGACAGAATAGCTTTTTGAATTTTATTAATTGAATACTACCTGTCATTGCTTAATTCATAGCACAGATGCAGCCCTGTTGAAAGTCCCAAGACCACCTCAATAAGACAACGGGTAGAGGTTAGGAGCTAACACCTGGTACTCTTTAGACATTTCCTCCAAGCATTAGCTGTCAAAAGCTTTCTGCCAAGAGCTAGGATCCTCACAGAGCACAAGTTTGAGAGGAATTGGTCCTGCTTGGAGGAAGAAAGAATTTGTCACAATTCGTCAGGACCAACTCTGCTGTCAGAGCTGATCCTGCTGTACTCAGGGGCTAGGCTTGAGATGTTCTGAGGCCTCTTTCAACCTGAACTGCCTGCCCTATGTGTGATGTTGTGGTACACTGGTTCTAAACTCATTGTAGCTCATTTTCCTGAGGCTCAGAGCGTAAGGCGTCATGGCTGCAGATTTGGCCAAATGCTAAAGCCTCCACAGCAGTGGCTAGGTCTCAAAACACATCTCTTTTGCTTTACTTCCTGCCTTGTCTTACACTTATTCAATAAGTTGATGCTGCTTCTGCTAATATGGGTTATTCTGGCAGTAATGTGTTCCCTGTGTTTGTCTTCCTTATTTTTTTAATGTGTTACTCAAAATAATCTCTAAACCTAAACCAAAACTCTAGGCTGAATTTCTAGGACATAGGCTATTTCTACTGAATTTCAATAAACATTTCTATGAATTTCAATAAACAGAAGGAAGAGGGTTTGGTTTTGTTTTGGTTTTTTTTCTGTAAGGTAGTCTTCTAATGTTTTCCTTTAATAATATTCTGTATAACTACCACTAAGTTTATAGTTGCATAAGCCTAATTAGTCATGGACATCTACCAGTCAGTGATTTTCACTTCACTTGCTCTGAATACGTATCTACCCTATATAACTTTTATGTTTTTTAACGTGGTGTAACTGATTTTTATAGTTGACAATATCAAGTGGAATATATTCTGTAAAGAATAGCTGCAAAGAAGTGTAAATAAACCATAACTTTAAAAGATGTGATTCAACCAATTTCTCTTGAGAGTAAGATTTTTTTTATTTATTACTCAATATTTACTTATGGATTCATTATTTAAATCGTTACATATTTCTTTTCTGGATTCATCCTCTGTATTTAGCTCTTTGCCTGGGTTCCAAAACCAGACAGAATTCCTTCGCATCTTCCAACACTTCTAACTTTAATGTGAAAATAATTTTTTTTACTAAAGTGTCTATCTCAATTTAAGTTCTCAAACAAAGCCGACATCAGGGTTTTTCCACTTTGTATGATAAAAACCCACTCCAAAAGTCAGTTTACTTGGATTAAATTAATGTCTCCTGAATTGTAGTTTAAATAGCAAATTAAATTACATTGTATTAATACAACTGATCCACTGTACAAGTGGCTGAAGAAAAGGAAGGTGTGTTCTTATATTTTAGAGAAAGAATTTTGTTTTGTTTCGTCTTTGCTAGAAACAATAAAGTTAAAACTTATCCATTACTGACAGTATGTCAAGCTCCAAAACACAGCAGAAAAACCGTCAGTCATAGAGGAACAATTGAGCTGGTCAGATCTTTTTTTGCATAAACATGAGTTCTTCAGTAACTGTCAAATGCAAAATCAAAATTGTTTTGATAAATGTAAATTTGAACATGAGCTGAGTATGCTATCCATTTGAACAATAGGCTGCTTCTAGGTGGAAACCATAAATATGAACTTGACAAAAGGCAAAGGGAAAGGCAGCACAGGGAATTTAAAAAAAAGATTAGCATAATTAGATGGGGTTTACAATTATTTCTGTATTAAATGTTTAATTATTTTTAATAGCATTGTCATTTCAGTTTACAAAAATTAACACAATATTTTCTTATTAAATTTCTGATCAGAGATCATAAAAATCCTAACCCCCCCTTATTTTTAATAGATGTAGTAGGTTAACAAAGAACACATACTGTTTGATCAGGCACATTGTAATCTCTATAAATTGTTATTGATGTAATAAATATAATTAATAGGATGACAGAAAAAGATTGTTTCCTAAGAGGATTAGAGGACAATTTTAATTTCTACTGCAGAGAGCAAGATTGAAGGGACAAGTGGAAGTTTCTAAAATAACCTGTTGGAGTCTGTTACCATCATCACCTAGCCAGTTGATAAAATCACAGGCAGACCAAAAATCTGTCAAAACCCTCAGCTGTTCCATATCTGCAGGGTATCAGTGGCACATGTCACGTGCTCTTTGCCAGTCACTCTCGATTGATTTTGTGTGCTTTGTTTAGTTTTATGGTTTATGATTCTGTGAAGGGGTCCAAAACATTAAGCTGGTCGTTTCATTTTAGTTAAAGTAGTATTGGTTATTTTATAGATGTCTTAGGAAGCATCATTTACTCACATAAAAGGAACATACTGAAAATATGAAAACAGAGCACTGCTTGCCATGATAAAATTTTGAAATAGAGATTTCATGATGTCTATGAATATCAGTAACATTATGAGTTTCCAGTTGTTTCAAATGCATTACAGAAGATATGTGGAAGTTGAAACAAATGTAATAAATACCAACATTTCTCCACTTTTGAAAATGTAATTTTTAAACTCTTCCATACATATAATGACTGTTCCAGCATAAAATAACACTCTCCACTTTTTATGTTGCTTAAAGCTACAGGGATGCTGAGAGTATAAACTACTGTAAGTTACCAGCATTAGGAAAAGGTTATACAAGGAAATATGGGAAATTTATTGAGTGTATTCTGGTCTTGATTACAAACAGTAAAGCATATAATCTGGATGTACACAGCAGTGATTCTGTTATATTCATTAAATAACACCAGTAAGGATAGCAGTAGAGATAAGAATAGTTGTATAATACTCCAGATATTTATGGGGCTGTCTGGTTTTGCTGCTGTTTATCCCATCCTTATTCAGTTTGCAAACTGGAAACATGCAGCTGTGTGAGACTAAAGATGTTTATTCTCCAAAGCCATCTTTTTTTTTGTGTGTAAATGTCTGTGCTATTAAAAGGACCAATTATTCAGAGAAATAAAGCTACTAAGAGCAAAATGTTAATACTAAGAGAATGAAAATTCTGTCAAGTTAATCAAGAGGATTATTGTAAGTAAATGTTCCTGAACAATACCTTAAATAGATACATTGCAAAGGACTCAATGTTACTTTTATGATAATGAAAATAACCTTGGATTAGGTATTTATTAAAATCTCAAACTGCTGACTTCTTGAAGCATTTGACTGTGATGGTTTTCTAAAGAATTTTTATTGCAATAAAATATCTCCACTTACACTTGGTAAATATTGCACATATGAAGCTATCGGACAAAACCTATTTTCTTTCTTAACTATGAATCAAGAAGAAAAAATTCTGTTCTATTTGATTTAGGTTCATTCCACACAGTTAGAAAGTCATTCATTTAAGAGCTGCTGGTTAAAACTGACAAATGAAGCTCACTGCACTTTCAGCAAAGTTCTTCTCACAAGATGAAAGCATGAGAGACCACGACCAAGCATTGGATTTCTCATCTGACCACTAAGAATTACTACAATATTTGATACTACCAGGACTTATCACAGATGAACACCTTCCTGATGCCTCATAAATTCCCCTAGAACATAATAACATTGAAACAGACTACAGGTGAAATACTACTTTCAACTAACTCTGCACTGAAGTGTGTACCTTTTTCAGGAAAGCCCTTGTAAACTGTCAAACACTGGGAAATTTGTAGATGCAACTCCAGTCTAACTTGGTTCCTGCAGTGCTTTTAATATGTGGGTTTTTTTCTTTTAGATGGCTCACAGTTCTCACATTATAAAAATCCCATACCTCTCATAGATCTTTTAGATGCCCACAAAGACTTTTATATGATTAAGAAGCTGCAATTGAAGCTGTTTATTTGAGAAAGTGAGAGATAAGGGTCATGTCTAAATGATGGGGGTTTTAGGAGGGCTTTTTAGGATACTTTTGCAGTTGTTGAAGTCTGTTTACAATAGTTCTAAAACTCAAGAGGATCTACTCTTTTGTTCTATTTTTAATTTTTTTTTTTAGATATAGAAACATCTTCATCTCTTGACAGGTCTACAAAGTCAGATTTCATAGCTTCGTAGAAGAAATGCACCCAATTGTTGTAGCAACACAGAAGAGAATCAGAGATGAGGTTTTAAAGGTGGTTCAACCTGCCTTGCTCTGACACTTTTTCTGCTGTATGATCTCACCGCAGTTTTGTTGATTGCCTTTCATGCAGTAAATTCTACAGCAGGATCGGATGCACTTTACCTGAACTGCATGGCACTGGAACACGTCATGGCTGAAGAATTTTCTCCTTATGCCTCTCTACCATGTCATTGGTTTACCCCCTAGGAAGAGAAGGCAGGTTTGAATAGCCTGTCAGCCACTTTGCATGCATAATACCCAGGTGTATGCTGTGTGCTCGGGTTTGAATAGCTGCTACTCTAGGAACTTAGGTTAATTAGTTTTAGAATGTAATCATTTCCCTGGGATTTGTGAAGGAGCTCAAGCTGTGACTTCATCATCAGATAGATGAAGTAGGGTGGCAAAATCAAAGATGCACGTTTGTTGGAAGTGGGAACTTAAAAATTCCAAACTCTGAGCCATGCAGTCAGAAGATGGTAAGTCCTTGGAGACTAACAGAGCTGTCAGCTCTCAGAGCTCCTTTGACTGTTTCCAAATGAAATTTTCAAAAAAAGTAGATTCCAAACAAAGTTTAAACAAATAGACAAGATGCAACATTATTTATCATTATACTCAGAATAAAGTAGTTACTATGAAGAGTTTCTTACAGAAATATCCCTTCAATCAATGTCTATAGAGTCATAAATGTGATGAAATTTCACAGAGAACACTTGTTCACCACTTGCCATAACATCCCTAGATTAAGATGTCAGACTTAAAAGTCATTTTCTAATTAACATAAGATTAAAATCGATTGACAGGCATTTTACCACGGGATGTTTTGCCTGAAAATCATATGGGCTTAACAAAATAAGGAACCAAAAATCGGTTGATATGGGATAACACAACTGGAACATAAGAGCCTCAGTAGAATTTGTGACAGAGCAAACTTCTGAATCATGATTTTTGGAGGTAAAGAAAATATTTCCTGTGCTTGCCTCTTCCTACCTTCCTTCTCTACTGCTTAGGTAGTTCTCAGTGTCTGAGATGGCAAAAGCAGCTTTGGTCTTCTTTTCTTAAGACTGGGCTGCCACAGAAAGGACAGATTTGCTGAGAATGGGAAGAGGGAACATTTACTGGAAATACCAAGGAACATGGAAGTCAGATTCTGTTGCAAGAGCATCTACTTTTCATTGCAAAATCACACAGAAATCTTAGAATCCATAGAGATCTATTATTAGATCTGCTCAGCTTTACAGAGCCATTTAAAGCACATGCTTTATGTACCTTGTGAAAGGACGGGAGGAAATACCAGCAGCAAATCCAGTTTTCATGATCCATAAGTTCTAGGTTGAAATCAATTTATTTACCTTCTAGTAAGAAAAGAAAAGAATGGAATAATTACTGATATACAGAATTATGTACAAACTGAAATAATACAAAACGCAGATGTTTCTAATTATGGGCTAAAATTTCAAAGACTTTAACATTATCAGGTGTCATTCCAAGTTGTGTAATTCTACAGTTACACCCATATTAATGCATTAGAATAAGAATATATGTTTAAATATAAAAAAATTCTGTATTTGTGTTGGTTAAGCATGAAAAATATTACAGTATAAATTATTATAGTATAAATTATCTTTCACTTATTCTGATACTGCATTTGCTAAAATATGTTTTCAATTTGGCTTTGGGTTTTTTTTTAAATTTACTTCAAATAAATAGCCTCAGTTTTGGTATTTGAATCAAAGCTGTAAAAGCAATTTTAAATCTGAAACAGGGTTTTCCATTTTTTTCTATGATAAGAAACCTAAGAACAATTAGTTCATTAGATATAAAAAATACCCCATAATAATATCTCTGTTTTATTTGTAACCTTTAGTAAATGTTGTGAAGAAACATATTGGTATGGAAGATATTGTAACAGTTCATTTTGCAATGATGGGCTTCATATAATTGATTTCAATAATTTTTGCTGTCCCCAGATCAAAAACAATGGTATGTAACAGATTAGGACCCAGTATCTGTACATTTCCAAAAGAATACATTATTTAATTATTATGACAAAAATACTTTAAAATGACAAATTATTGAACTTACCCAATAAAAACCTCCAAAACCCAAACCAAAGTAAAACACAAACCTAAAACCAAATCAAACAACTATAACCAATTGTCATGTGCGGTTTTGGAACCAATTTTGCAAATATTGTTCTGTCTGTCTTCAGTATGTGAGGGCATTTCTGGAACATCTCAAAGATATATCCACAAATTACAATAGGACTCTAAACTGGACATAACAAGACGTGAACTGTAATCAAATTGAAAATGGGAGGTCGGCAAAAAACCCACCTTATTCACATAGCACCTTCCAGAAATTACTCAGTTCATGGTACAAATGAAGTGTATTAAACTTTCTCATTTTATCTTGCTTGGGGTAATGATAAAGAATGTACAGTCTGAAAACTAATTAAAGGGAAAGTCTAAACAACAGCAAAGCCTAATGAATTTTAAGCAGTATTCACAGATAAGTGTTGGGGGAATTTTACATAATTTTTAATTTAACACATGTTGACAGTGAAACTTGCTCAAAGAAAATATTCTTGTGCCCAGACTAAAAATAGGATCTATATCCTGTAACACAGAAACAGCTACAAATCACAACAGTTCACTTTTTGTTGCATTATCTCTACAGCTAACACCAGCAGGGACAATACCAGCAACCACCTGAGCCAGACCAGTGGGGCTCCGTGTGTTCCTGCAGCCCCACACCGTGTGCATCTCCTCCCCCACGCCCGAGTCAGACCCAGCTTTTCCTGAACCCCTGATCAGACATATCAGGGGTGTAAGGTGGTTCTTTGAGTCACCGTCCTTGAATAAAGCCAAAGGGTCAGAGCTTGGGTTGTTTTGGTAACAAAAAATTGTTGGGGTAAGGCCTGTTGCTTTCCAAGCTGGTCATGTTTTGAACCTGTTTCTACAGGGGATTATTAAATGTTTGTCACTCATGTAGAAAATGCCGTAGCCATTGCAGGTATAAACTGACTGAGATGGAGAAATCAGGGATGTGATCCTTTTGACCAAAGTGAGAGCAATGGAATATTGCCAGCTGGTTTTTTGCAGCGTTTTATATACTCAGTGCATACAATTTGACATACAACCTCCTCTAAGAAATACAACAACAACAACAAAAGAAATAAAAATATATCTATGCATTTTACTGGAATGAAATACTTGCCACCAAGATATTTGTTACATATATAAATATTGAAAAGATTTTAAAATTAAAAGTCTAAAATCCAATAATATTTGATGCTTTTATAACAGGACTGAGATGATTTTCCTTTAAGCTGCAAAGACCTTTTTTTTTGTTTAAATTTTAGTGATTTTTAACTTGGACTAAGTGAGGGAGTATATATCATGTAAATAAGGAAAAAGAGAGGCTTTAGACAAGTTTTTAGAGCTATGTTTGAGTAAATCAAATGACTAAGAGAGCATGACAACAAACGCCTAATAGTTTTCTTTAGAAAATTCTACTTTTCTCTCTAACCTTGCTCTTAGCAGGAGTGCACTTCTGAGACAAAACTCTTAACTCTCCCTTTTGTCATGCTTGAGTTCACACTGAAGAGGTGAACACAAGTTGCATTCTGGAAATGCACCTGTTTGGTTCCAGCCACTGGTGGTCATTCAGTCCTTGGAATCAGAGTGGAACCTGAGGGAAACCCCTGAAATGTGTGTGGGACAGCAGTGGTGTCTCGGCACCAATTTTTTTTTCCTCTGCAAAAGTACTCCTATAAGTTAAGGTGAGCATAACCTTAAAGAAGGTCATCTCCCTGAGGGAAAAACATTCATTAAATACCTACACTATCTAAATTAGATATGAATTTCTGAAGCAGAGTATAGTATCTTGGAGGGCTCTTTCCTGTCTCTTAAGGGTTGGGAATCAAAACTTGGATAGCTCCATACAGTGCAACAGGGTTTTGAAATCTCTGTTAAATGCCTAAGATGACAGAAGACAATTAAGTACAACTGATGTGCATACTCTTTAGTTATGCCTATCTTGGTTTATATACAGAGTTCACAAAGAGTATCAATTTCCCTCAGTCTGAGTACGGAGAAGCTTTTTTTTTTTTGGCTGCACTTAAAAAAATTATTTGATTCTTGTGGTTCCACCATGACTTTTCACAACAATATTCATTCTTAGAGAGTACCTGATTCTCTGAAATAAACACACTTTGGAAATAAAAAGGAAATATATAAGCCAGACAGTCATATGCCTAAACATCAGAACAGAATAGGAGAGTGAGTGATACATTGCAAACATGGTTGCAAATGCACCCGAAAGGGTTTAAAACACTATTAAAAAATGCCATCCACTGCATATGGCAGTCCCCAGATAACACATCACAACAGCTCTTATGTGGGTGTGCAGTCCCTCCATAGTGCTCAGACTCACCCCTCTTGACTGGTTTGTTCAATTAGGTCTACTGGGATATTAGAAAATGCAAATGGGAGGCCCTTAACCATCATCTGAAGGAAAAGGACAGGGAGAGGTTCAGATATGACATTTCAGCTCTTTTCTGTGTCAATTCATAACACCTGGGTGGAAGTTTCTTGATACTGAAAGAGGACCTAGAAATGTTTTGCTCTTCATTCTGAAGAGTGGCTGTTGTTTTTCTTGCCTATTTGATGCTCTTTAACGAAATCCTTGTATCAGGCAGTAAGACTCAGGTACCTCTTTCCTGATTCAGAAAATCACTGAAAAATTATCCAGTAGGTCTCCCTCTCCTAGGCTTTTCAATGCCCCTAACAAAAGGGAACTTGGCGTGAATACAGCCGTAAATGCGTGCTATCGAGGTGGCTTTCATACACACCATAACCACTGAGAGTTTCTGTCACATTCAGATTCAGAGTGGAAGTGGGGGCAGAGAGGAACCTGTGGGTTCTCATTTCCCCCTGAGAAAGAAGAAATGGCAAAAGTGAAATGGTGCAGCTGTTCAGTAATGCTTAAAAATGGATGGTTGTTGCTACTATAAGTGTTAATGGAGAAAGACCCGGCATGAATATCTGACTTCAGAAGGGAGTTCAAGACTTTCAGTGATAAACCTCTGAGGTTATCTGGAGACAGACATGACTGTAGTCTTGCTTCCCAGGGGGTTTGTTTGGCTGTTTAACTCCTCATTTCCTGGTGTTGGCTGTTGTGCACCAGCTGCTGCTGAGACATTTATGTTGCTTGGCTGATCTAGCCACCGTTAAGTGACTACATCTGTGGGTAAAGGAAGACTCGTGGATGTCACTTACTTAAGTGTCTGTAAGGCCTTTGACATGCTCCCCCACAACATTCTAACCTCTAAGTTGGAAATATATGTGTTTGGTGAATGTACTATTAGATGGGCAAGAAACTGTCTAGACAGCCATGTCCAAATAGTTACAGTCAGTGCTCCAATATCCAGTTGGAAACCAGTAAGGAATGGTGTCCCTCAGGGGTCCATCTTGGCACCAGTGCTATTTAATATCTCCATCAATGACACAGATGAAGGGATCGAGGGCACCCTCAGCAAGTTTTGCAGGTGACACCAGGCTGAGTGGTGCAGGTGACACGCCTGAAGGACAGGGTGCCATCCAGAGGGACCTGGACAAGCGCCAGAAGTGGCCCCTGGGAATCCCATGAGGTTTGACAAGGCCAGGTGCTGGGGCTGCACCTGGGTCAGGGCAACTCCCGGTGTCAGCACAGGCTGGCGATGAACAGATCAGAGCAGCCCTGCCCAGAAGGGCTTGGGGGTGCTGGGGGAGGGAGCTGGACATGAGCCGGCCGTGGGCACTCCCAGAAAGCCAAGTGTGTCCTGGGCTGCATCAAAAAAAGTGTGGCCAGCTGGTCAAGGGAGGGGATTATGCCCCTACTTTGTTCTCATGAGACCTCACGTGGAGTTCTGGCTCCTGCTCTGGGCTCCCCAGTACGAAAAATACATGGACTTGTTAGCGAGCAGGTCCAGAGAGGAATCACAAAAATGGTCAGAGGGCCGGGACACCTCTCCTGTGAAGAAATACTGAGAGAGTTGGGGTTGTTCAGCCCGGAGGAGACTCTGAGCAGGTCTTACTGCAGCCCTTCAATACTTAGAGTGGGCCTATAAGAAAGACGGTGAGACATTTTTTTACCAAGGCCTGCTGTGAGAGGAGAAGGAGCAATGGTTTTAAGTTAAAAAAGGTTACATTTAGGTCTGATGTAAGGAAGAGCTTTTTTACAAGGAGGTTGGTGAGACATTGGAACAAGTTTCCCCAGGAAGTAGATGGTGCCACAACATAGGAGGTGTTCAAGGTCGGGTGTGGATGAAGCAACTTGATCTAGGGAAATACGTCCCTGCCCATGACAGGGTGGTGAACAAGAAGAAACTTTCAAGTCCCTTACAACTCAAAATGTTCTGGGATCCTATTACTATATCTTCATATGCACAGATAAGGCCTGTATCCAGGATCAGGTGCAATCTCTTCTGATAGCAGAGAATCTCAAACCCAGAAGGTGTCTGAAATTGACTAAATATAAACTTGACCTGTTAAATAAATACAGAAAAAGTCTATGGAATGCAAAATATTTTCCTTTTTCTGTTTAAAACGGGGTTAATTTCCCTGCCATGAGTCACTAATTTAGTAATGCTCCTAGTGATCCAAAGACCTTATATCTCCATGTTCTGATGTCCCCCAAATCTTTACAGACAAATGAGAAAGTCCAGTAATGCAACCTTTCTAGAGAACCACATTTCCTTAAGCACTGTTCACCACTTGATGTGTGTCAGCTTGATCTGCAGCACTGGGAATCTAGTAGGACATAAAAGAAAAGCTCTAACAAAATGTAAAACATCATTCAAGCACTCTTATAGTCTTTTTTGTTAGCTAAATATCTGCTGAGAATTTAGGCTATATGACATTTTAATAACTTAGATGTTATGATCTGAATGTGTTTCTAACTAATGCAGAACAGAGATAACTTAATAGGTACCTGTCCATCACTGTTTTCACAATAAGGTCAAATTGAACATTTTATTCTGCTACTAGTCTCTTATACCAATTCTGTGCTTTATTAATTTATAGGCTGGTGTTATAATTTTAATTCTTTGTACCTGTACCAGCTGTATTTTAAATGTCAGATTTTAACTTTGATAATGTCTCTCAGTTATTGAGTAATAATAACATGATTAATTAAACTGTATGACTGTTAGCATTTATAACATCTTCTGAAAGACATAATGCATTTAAAATGAAATTGTTTCTTGGCAATTTTGTGTGGTCTTGGGTAACTGGTCTGTTAGATCTTCTCAATAATGTTTAATTATACTAGCTAAATATGTAATTTTTAAAAACTTCTTTGACAAGGTGTCACAAAACACCTTTTTCCTATTAAATGCAAGAGTAAATCTCTAAAACTCCAGCAGGTTAAATCGTTCACTTGACTGTGTAGTTTGATGCCATGGCTGGTTTCACAGAAGCGTGTCACACCCTCCAACATAAACGAATATGACAGATTTCAGCATTAAAATGTCCTCGTCATGCAGTCAAACAAGTGAATGGTTCTCTGCTGTAATAGACCCCTTGAAAAGAGGTTTCAGTTTTTTTGACCTTTACGCATCTGCCTACTCTTGCTGACTCTTTGGAGGATGCTTTGTTCTCTCTTCCCATCATCACCAGAAACTACACCTTTCTGAGCACTGAAATGACAGTGGCCATCCAGGTAGCCAAAGTATCAATGGCTCTCTTGGTTAGACAACAAGATGCTGTTAGTACTTCCTCAATGGTCTGCTAAAGATGTTTACAACAGCTTTACTGAGGAAGTGAACTGAGGAGAAATGTGAAATAGAAATGAAAATGTCTGTAAGGTTTCATTCTATTTCTTTCTCTTAACCTCCATTTCCCAACTATGTGAATCCTGGACTAGCTATCACAATTTCTCAGACAAATTTTTCTCCATCAGCATGGGTATGTCCACCAAGACAATTGATTTCTTTAAGTAAATCTTATCACTGATTTTTTTTCAGAGTAAGATTTCAAAATATTTTTCCTGTAATTTGTGAAATACATTCAGAGAATTCAGATAATTGCTCTGTGGTTTTAATAGTCACTGTCAGGAAAAACAAGCAGAAATATGTGTACTGAAATACCGAATTAGGATTAGACTAAAGTCCACTCCTATTGTAGAGGGAAAAATAAATAGTTGTGAAGTCTATTCATGCATCTCCTTGTCCCTTTTAATTTAATTTAATTTTTTTTTTAATTGAGGAATCAGTTTTTGTTGAGTTTTGTTTCGTTTTGCCCAATATATAATATAACTAGGGAAATGGCTAAAAGACTTAGGAAATTTCTAATAATTAATTCATTATAAGGTAATTGTGTTTGAGCATCTTTATTTAGAAAATAAAAGAAAAAACTATATACAATGCTCTATGACAAATTAGTAATGCAGTGCTGGTGTGATGATTTATGAAGTTCATCATAATGATGGAACAGACTCAGTGGGAGAACAGTGCTGTCTAAATAATGAAAGATTGGATCTGAAATCTAGTTTTGAAGGCCACCATAAATTATTACACGAGGCACTTGTCTGATAAGCATTTGCAGACAGCAATAATATTGGGATTTGCCAAGAAAGCAGTTAAAGACAGATTGACTCAAAGGCAACTCTGAAAAGATTTCTGCAAAGGCTTTGCTAGTAAGTATGTGAGTGATCACACTGAGGTGATTACCCGGCAGGAGTTCTTTAGTTTTATCTACCATCCATTTCCTTGGCACTGTTCATGTGATCAAAAGCAGCCAAAACAGTTGCAGAGAAATTTGAAGAAGGCAAACTTTGCATATATTTTCACTGAAATGTTTCACTCTAATTCTCCCAAGCTCCCCAGAGCTGGATGGTCTGGGGAACAATTCAAGAAATGTGTTTCCACTGCTCTGCATAAGAGAGATGAATTCAATATTTAAAGATCTTTCTGTGTATTTAAAAATCAGTCACCTTTGAACCACAGGCACCTTCCTTTTTATGTCAAACGTGGACTAAAATCAGAAAAATTTCTGCAGGTGCACTTTGCACTTTAAAGACATTCTGTGTAAATTGATACAGACGCACTATTTTGCACAAAATATCAAGCTCTTAATTTGGTCATTATATTTCAAATTATGAAAATGGTTTTTTCTGAAAAGTTTGTCTTTCCTGGGAATAGCTGAAAGGTGAATTACATGCAGTCAGCATCGGTTTGAAACAGGCACAGATGAATGGGTGCTGTAGTTTCACTCCAGTTTTTAGAGGCAGAGGCTCAAACATTCAAGTAGCATTTTGCCTTTCCAATTCTTTTGCACAGTAAATGGGGCTAGACATTTTGATTTCAATGCTTTGTACAGTGTCCTAACCACATACATTTTTTTCTTTTCTTTTTACCTGGCTGAATTTTGTATTGTTGAAGTGTTATGAAATAGCTTTTCTTCTGTATCATAGTTCTTTTGACATTGACTTTGTAAACTGCCTAATGTCTGGGCTACAAAGCAGGCAAAAAGGGCGTCAAATAATTAGGCAGCCAACTTCATCAAAGATATCTAAATCTAGGGTATAAATTTAATCTGTAAATATTTGATAAGATTAATTATCACAACTTCAAAATATGGTAATAAGGTATTGATGAATACTCTCCTTACAACTGCTGCTTAATCTACAACTTGAAACACATGCAGAAGCCAAGTGCATTTTCTACCTGATGCACTGAAACAAAAGCTTTTCATTTGCAAGGGCTAATAAAGAGGCTAATGTATGTCACAAAGAACAGAGATGTAGACTGAGAATATATAGTTATGTCAAAAAAATAATAATCACAAAGGCAGACGGCCCTGCACACTGACCTGTGGTCTGTACAGTAGTGTCCACTAAGCCTTCTTCTCCTTGTCTCCTGGCATAAGCAGCTGCCTGGGCTTCAAGGAGAGCGAGGTGTGACCCCTACGCTGTCTGAAAGGTACGAGACTGGGACCCCATTTGCACTGCACTGTCTGTGCTGACTCACTGACCATGCAGGGATCTCCCTCACAGTGCTGCACTGTCTCATGTAGAGCTGCCCCTTTTCCTGTGTTTGTTTCGGGGACCCCTGTCCCCTGGCTTGCAGCGGCCAACAACACAGCAGGAGCCCTGGCTCTCATTTTGGGCTTTTAGCTCTGTTTGTGCGGTAGCAAGTACTTTGTTCACTTCATTTCTTTCCAACCAAATGTTCAAGATTGAGCAGGACCTGAGAACCTCAGCTTTACTGACATGGATCTGAGCCTAGGATAAATATTCACACTGAAATCACTGAGTTTGGGTCAGAACTGAAAGGCCTGCTTGAACCTATATAAGTTTTTGGTTGGTCTTCCTGAATAGGCATCACTGTAATCAGGATTTGCAGTTTCATTCCTTCACACCAACTATGACCACCAAGCTGTAAGAACTGTGCTAGCAAGACCCCTTTTAGGATATTTTATGTATCTTGATATCTATCTTAATTTTTAATACCTTCATCTCTTCTTGCTTAATATCTTCATCAGTGACCTGGAAGATGGGGTCAAGTGTAACCTGAAAAAGTCTGCCAATGATACCAAACTGAGAGGGGAAGTGGGCACTTTGGCAGGGAGAGCCATCCTGCAGGAAGACTTGGATAGGCTGCAAGTGGGCTAACAAGAACCTCAAGAAATTCAGCAAGGAAAAGTATGAGGTATTAGAAAAACATAACCCAGGAGTGCACAAGTTGGGATCTACCTTTCTGTGGAAAGAACCTGGTGGACAAAAAGTTCCATATGAGAGAACTGTGTGCTGCTACAGCAAAGAAAATCAACGCAGTGCTGGGCTGCATCAACAAGGCTGTGGCCAGCAGAGATAAAGTCATAATTCTAACCCACTCACCTCTGGCCAGGCCACAGCTGAAATCCTGTGTTCAGTTTTGGTCCCCACTAGACAAAAAGACATGGATAGGCTGGAGAGGGTCTGAAGAAGGGCCACAAAGATGATCAAAAGGCTGGGAAGAGAGCTGGGTTGAACTGAAAGAGCCCAAGAGGCTGAGAGAGCTGGGCTTGTTCAGCTTTGAGTAAATAAGGCTTAGGGGAGACCCTGTTTCAGTATGTAAAATATGACTGCAAAAACAGAGACTCCCTTTTTACGAAGAGTTACATGGGAAAGACAAGGGATGACAAATAGAAATTACTCTTAGGGACATTTCAATTAGACACAAGAGGAACATTTTTCACAATGAAAACAATCAGACATGGAAATTTTCTCCCCTGAGTCGCGGTGGATACACCGACATTGGACAATTTTAAGGTGGAATTTTAAGAGGAAGGCTGGACCAGATGATCCTTGCAGTCCCCTTCCAACCTAGTATTCTATGATTCTATGATTGATATCACCAGGAGTATTTCAGATATGGAAAAACAAAGCCAAGTGCTTATATTATAGAAATTCTGGGTCCCAAGTACACCCACTTGCAAAACTATGACGACAAACTATAATTCCGTGATAATTAGACATGTAGGTAGAAATAGTGTTTTCTACTGTGAACTTAAAAGACCTTTTTAATGTTTTCTTACCTCTAAAGTAAAGGAAAGAATCCAGAGAAGGAAAGGATTCATAGTATCAAGTAAAAATCTTTGTTATTTAATCTTACAAGCATCAGAATTGCATAGGATGAGGTGTTCCTGTTTGTCCTAGCAGTTTGTATTATAAAAAGTAGGTCTCTAGATCTGTAAGTTCTCAGAAGTCAGGATACTTCTTCACTTTGTTGGCTTTCTTTTGTCTTCTGTGGAATGCCGACATGACTCTCAGATATCAATTTTTGATAACAATTTTTCATATGTATTTTTTTCGCAGTAGCATCTTGGCAGACAACTCAAACAGTTTTGTTGGCATCTCCAAATTCATCCCTTGGTGCAACCACAGTTAATGATCTGAGTTATCCTCTTAATCAATATTATTCAATAATGAAAAATTTTCTTTCAGGGAACTTAGCATGTTTCCCTTTGTGCATCAACTTTCACAGACTGTTCTGCAATATGAAAAAGGCCAGGAATTGCTAGAACTTTATGACCAGCTGCCCTCATATAAAATGTGTAATCCCTATCACTTTATTAGCATGTTTTTGGACTTCTCTTTCTCTCTCATTCTTTCCAGATCTTACATGAAAACAAATCCCTTTTGCCCTTCAAATTATTTTAATGCTTTATCTCAATTTTTTTTCACATAAATCAGTTCACACAGAAAAGCAAGTCATAGAGCATTTGGTATAGAGCTTGAAAGAACTTGCCCGAAAGAACCGCTGTGAAGTATTTCAATATATTGTCAAAACTGCAGTCTGATTTTTGCCCATTCCATCTCAGTAGATGCTTTTGTTTTGCATCAGATTTCATGTTATTTTAATCACCTTACAACCACTTGTTAATACATGAGATACCACTTGCTGTGCCATATTAATCAAGGAAGAGTTCTCGGGCCTGATAACTTCTTTTACTCTGAGTATTAATATATCATTCAGCTTGGAAATTAAGCAAACTTTGACTTTACCAAGCTTTGAAAGTGAGAACAGTTAGAAATCCCACACACAGACCTGGGATCATGGTGAATATTTGACAATCACTAGACCATGGGATCAAATGAGTTGACATAATCTGTTGAACCCCCTTGCCACTGCTTTCCTACTGGAAGGGAAAAAAGCTGAAACTGAAAGTTACTGGAAAGTTCTGTGAAGAAAATACAAAATACATTTCTAAAACCTTGAGTTTAGTGGCAAGTATTTATTTATTTGAAGGGAGATTAAGAAGTGAATAGGGAATCAAATACAGACTGACTCTTTCCTGCTGAACAGATGAAATGTTTATAAAATAAGAAGTCGTTATCTTTCTCTGTTAAGTACCGTAAGTGAGCCTGTCATGTGCACTTGGGAAAGCTGTCAGCAGATGTTGGTGCTCCAGAGATGCAGGAAAAGAAAAACACATCTGTGCATGGTTGTGTGTGTGATTAAGGATTAAGGAGAAGGCAAGCTAACTATGTCAATAAATATCAGAAATATGAAATCTGACAACTAGTTGCCTGGTTGCATTTTCAGAATCCCAAACTTCTAAATTTTTCACAAGAAAAAGAAAATCACCATTTTTGGTGGATCCTGGGAGTTCAGCAATTTTTTAGAAGAATATATCCAACTAGTGTGATTAATACTTATCATGTAATCACAAATAAGCACTGAACTACTATGAAAAAGAGGGGGTTTCCTCTTACATCTTTACTGTTTTCTTGAAAGAGAAGTGAACCATGAGTGTGAATTATAAGACATTACTTAGATGCTTCACTGTGGAGGGAAATTTGATGGTGAATCCCCAACTAAATAGTCATCTCACAGTATTTAATTCAGGAGGAGAGACATGGGAAGACCTCTTGCAAGTGTTTAAGTGTTGTAGAAAACCTGACAAATAAATACCAAATGGTTCATCCTGTAATTTTATAATACAGAATTGCATGTTGCTTGAAATATATTAAATAAACTGTCCATTTCTACTTGCAGCTCCCGCTGCTCCACGTGCTTTTTGAGAAATTATTCTTTCTGAGAAGACATCTATTTCCCCTGGTTTTGTGCAATCTAAAGAAATTTCCATACCTGGTTCTATAGAAAAAAAAAAAGAAAAAATTACATATTTTCTTCTTTAGCTGCAGTAATATCATCAGAACAATAATTCTTGAGCACAGAAAGACTCCAACCATCTAACATATTAATTGCCATCCATCTTTTCCTATGGGATTGCACCTCTGAGGCATTGTGGAGAAAAGAGACTACTTTTCCTGTGATGATTGGGAAGCCTTGTTTATGATACTGGAGCTTGCTTGGGGAAGGACATATCACTGCACTGGGCAGTGCTTCAGGAGTGACACATCCTGAGTTACTGCTCAAGGCACACCCAGTATGGAAATGTGTCTTTGATTGTTGAAAAGCACTTTGATTAACATAGTTGAGAAAGCTGTTGCCGAATGATAACTATGCTGAAGACTAAAGAGACAAAATCACACATATAAATCACCTGAAATTACATGAGGATAGCTGCAGTTTTCTTTCTGTAGAGTGTCATAACATCAGAACTCGAATGTTTATAACTTCTTCAAGTCAGACTCTCAGAAACATATTCTCCTAAACCAAAGTGAATCATACATTCAAGAATATGCCATTTGATACCAAATATCAAGGACTTTATATGTTCTTGGGTAGTCAAGAACAACCCTTTTCATCACTGAAGTCTGAATATCCAGACTTGAAGGCCCTATATCATTTACTCCAATTACAACTCTTTTAAATATCAGTCCAATCCCCTACTTTCTAAGCAATTCTTACTCTGTAAGTACAAGGCCTCTGAAATCTCCTACTGAAAACCAAGTTCCTTAGATCCACCTAAAGTGTTTTATATATAGGCAAAACTTCTTCAGCAGCATAAAAAATTGAATAAACTTGATGGTGATGCAGGTATGAGAAGAATCAACTCAATGTTTATAAACCCTCACAGGAAAATTGAAGCTTGACATTCACAGATACAAAAGCTTTCATTGATAACAACCACTCCAGAAAATGCTGATCCTGAGGTATCATGACAACACAAACAACATGCAGTGAACCACTTCAGTAGATAGAATCAAGAAATAATTCTTCAGTGTAATAAAAAAAATGACATGGTGGAAGATTCAGTTATAGTTATTCCTAGTAGCCTGGCAGATAAATGTATTTTTTACTTTTAGTAGGGTGGTGACACTGAGGAGAAGTGGTCCTTGGAGCACCAGCTCCCAGCTAGAGAAACCCTAGGAAGGATGAAAGCTCCTTCTGGACGTACTGAAGGAATTTGGCTTGGAGCAGTTTTGTGAAGATGGGCTGCCAAACTTCCAAGTTTGTCCTGATTTTTAAAAACCTGCCAGGAGCCAGCCAATGTCCTGTCAGAGCTTACCATGCTGCTCTGTGAAGGCTTACAGAGATTTGCAGTCTCCCTTCACATTTCATCTAACATCCGGACACCAAAAAATGGCACACCCCACGTTTTTCACTTTTCGTGCTTCCTGCTTCTCTCCACAATGATGTAACTCCTACTTCTCCCAAAGGCAGCTATTTCCTGCCTTCCAGTCCTAGCCCAGGTGAGGACAGGATTTGTACACCAGCAGTTTAAGAGGTGGATTTGTGACTCTGCTATGGAGAAGGTGACTGCGGGTTCTGGCAGCTGCAGCAGCGCGGCTGTGAGTGCCCCCCTGCCTCACACACTCCCTGCAGGCAGCTGCACTCACTGCTCTGATCCTGCCAGACACCTGAGCCATGGGGGCCTCACCTGTGGTCCTGCAAGTGTTTCCTAACCAGCCTGCTCAGACTAGTAAGTCTGCAATGAACTAAACAGCATTTTACTTATATATTTGATTTTATTTTTCTCCTTTCTTCGTCCTATTGTAAGTATTAATAATATAACATATTACTACAAGATTTGCTGGCAATAATGTTTTGCTTAAAACACCCCTGGCCTATTTTCTGATTCTTTTTCAGATATATACTATATATAAGTGAATTTAACTGCAATATATACAAACAAAAGTATTCAAAATAGAGGAAAGATGTACAGAGTAACTCTCTACTGTATGATTCATTTATGAATCAGAGTTATAATATTTGTAGCAGATTCTTCTAGATTTCATTTCCTTAGTTCTTTTTCGTTCTCCTAATTGCACCTTTTAAAGCTCATTTCATCAGTCTTCTCCTGCTTTTTGATATTTTAGTACTGATATTGTTCCAGTGGCTCATTTCTGAGTGTAAGGTATCCACTTATTTGTGGCAGAGTCAGAAACTATAATGAAAAGTCGTAACTGTACCTCAAATTAAGAAGGAAAATGCCACCTCTGACACCCTTTGGCATAGATTTCTCATGCCTGTGTGGTACAAAACAAGGTCTTGCTAGAACAGAAAATCTGCATGAATGGTGTTTAGTGTATCCAAGACAATAAATTAACTGCATAGGTATTCCATAGGACTTCCTTATGCCTCTGTCACATACCCAAAGTCACAGAAGCACAGAATGGGAAGGGATGGAAGGGACCACCTGGAGTCCATCCGGTCCTTCCTTGCAGAAGGAAGCTGGTTGAACCTTCTGAATAAACACCTGGAAATGCCTGGAGGAGGTGACACAGCTATTCCTTGGAATCAGATTTTGCAGGATCACATGCATCTTTTGCAGGCCTGGATGATTTATTGACTCATGAAAACACAAACATTCCTGTCAGGATCTTTGTCTGGGGCTTTGTCTGATCAATGACCTGCTGACAGACATGGAGGATCAATTAAAAGTTATTAAGTGACTATTACCATGGAGTTCACATAGCCTGTTTCAGTTTGTGCAAGGAAGTTACAGAGCCACACTGAAAAAGTAATATGCCATGCGATGCTTTCCAGTTCTCATACTCTCTCTAGGCATCCATTTTTTTCACGACTGTCATGCTGAGAATATTGCTGGAGGACATTGGTCCAAATAGATCCTACCAGCTGTACTTGCATTCATCCATAGACTCATTGTATCATCCTAAATGAAAAAAATTAGCTAAACCAAACCAAATTATCTATCCTTGTCATTCCTTTCTTGCCTCACAATAATTTCAAACTCAACCTGAATTCCTTTATTCTAATTCCTCTTCCAAAGCTTTCAAGAATTAAAACAAAAAAACAATAAAACCCCCACTATTTTCTTTTCTTTCTGCCCCAGGAGGCTTTGCAGTCTTGAAAATACTTTGCTTTTTTTTCTGTCAAAATATAGAGAAAAAATGTTGGGTTTTTCCTCCCTTCCAATCCAAAAGGTGGCGAGATGCCCTTTATTCAGTCCTCTCGTTTCCCAACCATCCTGCATAGATTGTTACTCTCCTACAAATCTGGATATCCTTCTAGTTAGTTGCCTGGACTTCATGACCTTTTATCCTCTTGGTAACCTTTTTTCCCAAAATACCCACGTATGTATGGGTCCAACAGTGAATAAAAGGTTATGGCCCCTCCCATCAACATCAGCCTTGGGACCACAGTAGGACTGAGCCATTCATCCCTGCCTCAGCTGCACTGCTATGTCCTAGGGCAGGTTAATAAAACAAATAAACTTACAGTGGTGACAGAACTGAACACAGCAAAAGTCAAAATATATCTTTGTTGGATAAAGAGTGCTGAACTAGAAAATCCTGATATTGAAGGTAAACTCAGAAGATTTTCTGATCAACAGCTAAAAAGAGTGGGTCAGGGAGGAAAATAAAAATCATTGCCATGAAATACCAGGATAAATGAACAAGAAAGGGAAGCTATTAATAAAAATGACCGGTGACAAAAAATCTGTGGAATAGGAAATACAAACCTCTGCGGGGTTTTGCCAATTATAACGAAAATGAGAATGTTTTGCAATATAGCCCAGGTAATGTAACTACTCTATCCTGAGCAGTCCAGAGGTCCTCTGCCCAAAGCTACCAGGGCAGCTCTTGGCTAAGCAGGGGCAGCAGGGGAATTATCAGGAGGTTTGGCAGTGTCATAATCACACATTGCAATGAAGGGTTTGGGTTTCTGCCTGTTCCTGGACTTTATTTGCTGGCGATCTCCATGGCGGCCTTCACCAGCAGGAGCTGGTGGCCAGTCTGTTCTACAGTGTCTGTCAGTAAGTATTTCTCACTTGTCTTTTACCACTGCCTCATTGGCACCAGGATCAATGTCTTGCCACTTAAGCATCTGGGGAGAAGAGAGAGAGCATCTCTGTGCTACTGCTGGAGAACTCACAATATTTGACACTATTGCCCAAACCAGTCTTCACAAACAACAAACACATGCCAAAATTTCCTTGAATCATATGTCTGAAGATGCCAAAGCACTGGGCAGGTGCTTTACAGCTTTGGGGGTTTTTTTTCTGCCTTTGCCCTAGAGGCAGAGAAGTGTACCTGAGACTGCAGCTCCTTTGGGAATTTGTCCATAAGCCAGGGCTTAGAAGATCAGCAGGAGACAGATTAGTGGTATGTTTGGGAATCACATTGCAAAAAGTTGGTTGGTTATTTGAAACTCTTATAAATTAACTATCAATGAAATACAGTGTAATTTAAAGAAAAGGTGAGAGAAATAAAGGTAAATAAACTGCTAAACTTAGCAGCACAACGGGAGATGGAAAAATACTAAATATAAAAATCTATCTCCAAACTCATGTTTTGCATTTATGTAAGTAAGATTTAGGTACAGAAAGTAAAAGAGAGTCTCACCCAGCAGACAGCTGGGTGACACCTTCTATCCCTGCCTGACCTGTTGGAGTAAGATGCTTCTGACTGCTGATGCTAGAAGTTTTTAAGTCTGCAAGTTTCCAGGCTCATGGACAGGTTCTGCCCTTCCTCAGAAACCATGATTAAATTGCTACCAAAATGCTGGACAGAGAATAGAAACAGGTAAACACCCCCAGTGTGCTTGCCAGTGTCTTCAGCTCTTATTGCCTCATGGGGAGAGTGACACAAGGCATCCCTGTGATCCACTTCAGACTGAAATAGCCTCTTCTATACTAGTGTCATGACTTTCAATAAAAATACAGGGAACAGAACCTAGAAATATATTTATCACCTTTAGGAACAGAGCATGGACTGAAATGGGTGCAACAACAAAGTCCTTGTTACTGTCTATTACCCTGAGAAAAGATAGGCAGACTGATGGGAACATGACTATATTTTTGAAA
This sequence comes from Atrichornis clamosus, assembly GCA_013400975.1. Taxonomy (NCBI): domain Eukaryota; kingdom Metazoa; phylum Chordata; class Aves; order Passeriformes; family Menuridae; genus Atrichornis; species Atrichornis clamosus. The sequence goes on from WBMZ01013704.1 coordinate 51,207, forward strand.
ATTTTACTAAAAAGTCTCAGGCTGACACAGAGAGTGAGCAAAACAACAGGGAAAATCAGCACATGCCAAAGCTAATGGTATTTCATTTCCCTTAACGGAAAGTGCAGCTTTCACTGACACAGCGTGTCCTGATGCTGTCAGGAAAAAGCAATCACTCTTTTTCTTTAGAGGAGTTCAGTAAGTGAAGGGATTATGCTTTTTCTTTTCTACAAAAGACATTTGAAAGTTAATTGTGACAGAATGATGTGTGTCAACACAGAAAGAAAGAAAGTTAGGAAATACAAGTGGCTCATGTCAAATTGAGATGGAACGTGCAAAAATTGGCAGTGTCAGGGTATAGATTGTGGAGGCACCACAGGCAAATTTGGAGAGAGGAAAAACTACTTACAGAGAAATATACAGCATCTTAAAGAAAAAGTCTTCTCAAAGCCAATGTCTACCTCCTACCTGTTGGTTTTACTTTTTTTGTTTTATTTGCTTTTATGCCAAACGCTTTCTAAAATGAGAAAGTGGAAGTGTGCAAAACTTTCACCATGTTACCCTGTAAATCATAGCAAACCTAGTCTTTTGCTTTTAATAAAATACATCCATATTTAAGACCAGTAAAACAAGAATCTGCATTATTTTTAACATTCATAGTCCAGAAGTCTTCATATCTATATGATCAAGCTACTAATATAGATGTAGCCTACATCCCTAATATACAAATTTAAGTCTACTGGTTAAAAGCAGTTCACAGCAGGAATGCTAGAGATACAGTGTGACTGTGGTTGCAAGTAGAAATGCTTGGACATGGCTGGACCTGTAGGAAATCACTGACAAATGAGGAAATTCTGGATTGCTCCTCAGAGCTACTCTCAATCCATTCACTGCTTATAACTACTATATTTGACTACTTAATCAAATACAATTGATACAAAAAAAAAAGTAAAACAATGGCACTGGAAGATAGATAAAACAAATAACATTTTCAAGAGGATCTTAATAAAATTTTCAAAAAGGTTTCAAAACCCATTTCTCCCAAAGTGTGCATAACTTTCACTTGCATTTGGCAGTAGTAATATTCAGACATATATAAGAATCTAAATAAAAAAATACAGAGAAAGGCTTTGGGGGCAAATGGAACCTGTGTTGATGAGAAATTAGAAGCAGATCACATATTTGGAACAACAGTGGAAAAGCTGCTCACCACCTGAACTTACTTGTCTATGTCTTCATTTCACATGATTAAAACAATAAATTATGAAAACATGGTAAGGAAGTATCTTACAATGCTACTTTCTTTTTCATGCATTTTATTGGAATAGCAAAATACTATTTGATTTCTGTTCCTCTAAACCAGGTAAGTCACATATATCAGTCTTCCTGAACCTTAAAGTAATTACAGATGCGAAAATATTGCATAAAAATATTTGATAAATTGCTTCTTTCTTCTCATTTGTTCTCAGGTGAGCATTCCATATGAGTCCTTTACTGTGTTTAGATTTACAAGGAGGCTAGATGCTCCCATCTGAATTATGATGTATTTAGTGCTAGAAGTACTTGCACTGTCAAAGATGAAAATAAGGTTCCCTGAGTACAGAATTCTCCAAACACATTTTTTAACATTATCTTGATCTCAAACGCCGCCTTTTCTCCTTCAAACAGTTCTTTCTATTTTATAACAGCAGTCACAAAATTCAGTGGAATTTACTTATACAACAATTTTAGACATCCTCACTAACCCCTCACAGACTCTTCCCTAAAAGTGCATCTTTTCAATGACCAAAGCGTTTCAAAAGCATTTTCTGTAGTAGCAAGGCATGTACTAAAGTAAATGTCAGTATAAGCCTGCATGGGAAGGAATCTTTGTCTAAGGAGGAATTTCAGCTTAGTAAAGGCATGTTTGACCAAATCTTTGTTCCTGTAGGTGAAAGAGGAGTTGTCTGTAAAGAATAACTCCAAAAAAACTTATGAAATTAGGGAAGGTATCACATACATAGTGTAGTTGTTTCATAGTTCTCAAGCCTATTTTGCAACTCTCTTCCATGTTGTATCCAGCTTTCCATTACCTTTTGTCCTGGTTCTGCCCAGGACAGGGTTAATTTTTTGCAGTACCTTAGGAGTCTCGTTGGGACAACTAAACTGGGGGTTTCCATTCCTAAACTATGACAGCCTGTTTAAAGAGCTGTGCATCAGAATGAGTCAGCCTCATCATTTCATCCTCAAGATAAATTTCTTTCTTGTTTTTGCTTTCATGACATGTTGATAGCAGAGCACTCATTCTTTATTGTGTGCTTTAGCTACTAAGGTGTAACTCAAAAACAATCCATCAGATAGATTTTATTGAACATTTGCTATATTGGTTTTATTATATTTGCAGCTTTTATTCAGTGTTACCTGATTATATCACCAAATAACTTACAACATCCAAATACACCTATTTGCCTTTCTTCATTGAAATGGTTATTTCAGCAAAGAATAAAATTACTTTTGTTTGTTTTGTTCCATTTTTTATATGTCTACTGAATTAAATTTTTATCCTTCAAACTGTTTATGAAGATACTGTTTATGTATTCTTGCAAGAATTTTTTATTATTTGTGTGGATTCTCTAACCCGTCATTATTTAGACTATCCTCTTTCAGTGCTTTTTGTTTCAGGCAACAGGCGTTGCCCCTTCTTTTTTGTTGTTGTTCTGTTTTGTTTCTATAAAGTCCAAATAATGTTATCATTCTGCTCCTTTTCTGGACGTTTTAGAATTCTCTTTAAGAAGACTTAGGTGCTGATTGCTCTGACCCAATGATTAAAAAAATATTTTTATTTCTTTCACAACAAAGCACATTACCGAAGGATTACTGAACCACTGTGATAGCAAATCATCCTCATTCATAAATACCTACAGGAGAAATATCTAATTCATTTTTAAGTCTTCCTTTTCTGTCTGACAAATAACAAGTTTCTTCTCGAGTACCGTAAATTCTTAAACTCCTTTTTCTCCCTATCTAGTTATAGAGGTTTAGCTGAAATCCTTACCTGCCTTAGCAACTTTCTATGCTTCAGAACTCACCTGCAACTGTTGCCATTTGGCACCAGATTTCCTATTGATTATATATTTATCTTTAATTATATTAAATTTTTATTAATTACAAAATAGTTTTTTAAATTTCTGATTCCATTCACAGCTGACCAGAGATGGCTTATAACCAAAGTGTCTTCATTTAATATTGACAGGAGCTGGAATTCAACACACCTTGTAGGTGTTTTCAGCAGGCGCTTTCCCTTCACTTTGTTCTCTTAAGAATTCAGGAAAGGGAATTAGGAATTCAGAACAGAATAAATCTTTGAAAAAGACAATATGATTTGATGAAGTGATTAAGCAGCTAAGATGCAAAAAAATCTTTCAAACAGCTGGAGAAAGTCATCCTAAGAATGCACATGGTAGATATTCTCTTTTCCTTTTATGCTCAGGCTGAAGCCTCTAACATGAAGCTGCTGTAATGAATAACTGGCTGAGAGAAAGACTGAAATTTGTCATTACACAATACTTAAGTATTTAAAAGGTGAAATAAAGAGAGTGGGAAAATTAAATAACTAACCAAATTGATGATCTTTATATCTTAGTTAATGGAGTTAATAGGTGATTAAGAAAATTATAGTATGGTTCAGTGGAGTTGAAATGAAACAGTGATGTAGAAGATATTCTCCAGAATAGACTTTTTTCAGAATAAACTGGAGTCTTTGAACAGCAAATATCTAAATGAGTGACTCAACAAAGATTAAAATTAGATGGATTAGAAAACAAAAGCAAGAGAAACAATCTGTCATTTTGACTTGCCTGAAGGAGTGGGGTAAGTAAGAACAGAAAAATTAACAGATACCTCTTTAAAGAAAAGTTTATTGAAAATTTTATGTCTGTGTTCTTTGTAATGCAAAAAACAGTGAGCAGAGCACCTGTTGGGCTCCACAAAGCAATGATAATAAAGTTCCTTAATTACAGTAATACAGATAAGCTGTTACAGCTGGCTACACTGAATAAAAGTCTGATTTATAATGCAGATAAGTACTGCTACTCCTTGATTGCAGTATGAAGATACAAAGGAAGCAGAATCCATAGAAACTGAGAGGAAGCTTTGGGATTATAAAATTGAGTGCTTGTTTTATGCTGCTAGACTTGAAATTGATGTGCATGAAACCAGACTGTTTCTTTTATAGTACAGAAAGATTATCAGTCTTGAATTACACAAGAGAGGAATAAACAAGATGATTACAAAAGAAGAAGGATTGATATTCTGAATGTCCCAACATAGCTGTTTCACTAGTCCTCTCAAGAGCAAAGAGTCCACAAGGCCTGTTCTCGGGCCTGCTCCTGTTTAAATGACGGTTTGATAAGAGCCATGCAGGACACAACAGTCTCTTGTCTTCTCTCACCTGATTTAATATTTAACATTTTTAATATTATGGTTCTTCTTTTTCTAAATGCCTCTGCCTTTTTGGAGTAATGGGGCCGGGTACATACCTGGCATACATTTCAGAAGGCTCTTGGACTGCTGCGGAGTGTGTGCGTACACATGTATGGCTACACATACACACAGAGAACAGACGCTCAGCCTCCCTCATGAGAGAATTTCAGCACATCCATCTCTTCAGCATCTCCTGTTTGGAATATTAAGGATCTTGGTGCTCAGCATGCTGGTTTCTGAGAACATATTTTTGAGTATCTATATATCCCAAATTTCCGTGGGGAATTTAGTCCCTTGAACTCAGGTCTGTGAATTTTACTTCTGAGCAAGAAGTCTATCATGAAGGCATGACAGTAGAAAACATCACAACATTTAATCCTTTCTTGGCATTTGATCCAAGACCTTCACAAAGTCATGGAGTGGGAATTGCCAAGCTGTTCTAGGAGTCTCTCAACCCAGTCTCTTCTGTGTTCACAAGCTGTCTCACGAGATAGTGATACCACTTTCAGGTATAGGTATTTTCATTTCCAATTATATTTAAGTTTTCTCTCTAAGAATAATGCAATTTGAATAAAATATCTTTGCCCTACAATGAACTATGGAGTAAATAATTTATAAATATTCTGTATTGCTGTTTCTCCTGAGGAATCTCTTGGTAGAGAGTTAGTTGAAAGAGCATCTTTCACTGTGGTAACTGTGACAGTTCTCCTATGGGTAAAACAGCTGGTAACGTGATCAGAAAGATGTCTCTGAGCAATTTACTTTGAGCCTTGGCATGGAACTAGATACTACAACTGCATTTCCAGTTACACTTTATCATACATTAAGCCTCTCTAGAAGATAGGTAATATAACAGTCATTAATAATCCCTTCTATTTTCTATGTTCACAGGTAAATTGCTGAAAGCTATCTTGAATTCCTCAGAAGAAATAGAACAGATCAATTATACTCAAAGAATTTCAAAACGAGAAGTCTGTTCTGTGGAGGTGGAGGAATGAAAACATTGTACCTCTAGGGCTGGTGTAAAATTTTCAATCATTATGAACAATTGCCTGTAGGGATTTTTGTTTTTAAAGGAAAAATAAGAAAGCAAGGGGAGAATCAAGCAAGTGAAAGCAAGTGAAAGTGCCTGCCACTAACAATTTTTCTTGCATTCCTGTCATTTTACTAAGAACCCCCAACTCCAGACAGATAAGCAGATAAGCAGATTGAAAGGATCAAAGAGCTGGACAATCCTTGGAAGGGCATGTAGCAGCTTGCATTGCTCAGTGGGCCTGCAGAAGGACTTGAAGAAAAAGGAATAACCATATTTACAAAGAATTTCGACATGTAGATGTTTGAACTGGACTAAAAAGGATGTATAAACATGATCATTTCAGTCAGGATAGAATGATTCAAAAGTTGAAAAAAATCTGGGTTCCTCCATTGTATGGGGAAGCAGCTCAGGGGCCCAAAGAAGACCTTGGAAAACATACTCCTTAAAAATACATATTCCATATTGGCAAGCATAATACATCCCAGACAGACTGCAAAATGTAGAGCATATTAGCAAGCATGCAGGTCAGTTTGAAAAAGGAGGAAAATGAGATAGTGACATCTTTATGTGATAGCACAGGCTTCAGTCAACCCCAAATTTTTGTATTTGCGATTCAGATTAACATACACACTGTAACAAATATCACTCTGCATTGTTGGTCTAAATCATGTGTATTTTTGTATCATATAATTCCAATAATCTGAAGTGTGTGAACTGTGTTTTCAGTCAGATACACCAAATGTTCTTGAGCAGTTTTGGAGTTTGGTGTCGTACCAACAAGGTAGGAGGCTCAACAGACCCTTAACCCTTGGTCATATCATATTTTATAAATGAAAAATCAGGAATCACAGAACTGTGATAAGAAGCATTCACTGGGAAGCACAGGAAGTCTCACGGATCAGTGAGTCATCTCTACATCCTCTATGAACTATTTATTATACTGATCCTAAAACACACATGATATGCTACAGTGAGGGTTTGTTCATGTCTATTCATGCTTTATGCATTGCCTTCTGAAGCAGAACACAAATTCTGATGGCTCAGTTATTGTATATCCACACAGTGAATTTTCAGCAGGCAACATACTTGTGCTTTTATTCTCCAAGTACAACTACCATATAAGGATATTGACAGGCTATTGAGATAGGAATTTTAGCAATAATTTCCACAAAATGGAAGAAAAAAAATTAAACATACATTATTACGATCTAGTCCTACAAGACACTGAGGAAATGCATTAGACACACATCAGCTAATTTAATTACCAATTTTAAAGCTTCACTAGTCCTTTTATATTTTGTGCTTAATAAGCTTTTATAAGTTTTGTACTATCTCCAAATTAATTTTTTCTTTTTTTTCAAGAAGTTTTTTTAAGAAGTAACTAAAATGTTTTGTTTCCAACATAAAATTATTTTTAAAAATAATTCTTGCCATGGTGTTGTTCATCTGAATAGCTAATAAATAAAAAGAGTTTCTTCCATAAGTCCAGTATTTCTTACTTGGTTATCTTTAGCTCTTGAATACAAGTAAAAAGGTTTGATAGTCTATGTTCCTGAGGAATTCAGAGAGCTTATGAGCTAATGTCTTGAGTAGAGCTTGAGATACTGCAATATTCAAATAATCCCAATATTTATATAAGATGACAAGAATGCTTCTGTGCTTGGTAAAATTCTATACATTGTTTTTATTTCATGTACTTTTCCCAATACCTGCTCAACAACAAAAGCGGAGCTTTGCAGTAGAGATTTTCTCAGAGGTATTCTGCTCTTTAATTGGAAGGTATGCTCCAAAGAATTTTGAAACATTAAAATGTTAAGTGAGGATGTGAATGGAGCATATGTATTTTGAGGTAGATCTCTGTTTCAGGGTTAGATAATGAGAAATTGCTAGCTTCTGATGGTACTGCTATTACATTTTAGGATAGATCACAAGCAAATTTGTAAGCCCACAATGAAATAATAGTTTATGCTGAGTTGGAAGGGACCCACAAGGATCACTGAGTCCAACTCCTGGGTGTGCACAGGACACCCCGAGAACCACACCCTGGGCCAAAGCCTTGTTGAACTCTGTCAGGCTTGCTGCCGCGAGCACATCCCCGGGGAGCCTGTTCCAGTGCCCAGACACCATGTGGGTGAAATACTTTTTCCTGATATCCAACCTAAACCTCCTCTGGCTCAGCTTCATGCCATTTGCTCGTGTCCTGTCACTGGTCACCACCGAGCAGAGATCAGTGCCTGCCCTTCCTCCTCCCCTCCCCAGGAAGTTGCAGACTGCAACGAGATCTCTGCTCAGTCTCCTCCAGGCTGAACAGACCAAGTGACTTCAGCCACTCCTCACACGGCTTCCCCTCCAGTCCCTTCATCATCATCGTGGCCTCCTTTGTACGCTCCCTAATGGCTTCATGTCTCTCCTATCTTGTGGCACCCAAAGCAGCCCCCAGCACTCGAGGGGAGGCCGCCCCAGAGCAGCGCAGAGCGGGACAATCCCCTCCCTGGCCTGTCTGGCCATGCTGGGCCTGATGCCCCCCAGGGCCCGCTTGGCCCTCCTGGCTGCCAGGGCACTGCTGACTCATGTTCAACTTGCCAGTGACCAGGACCCCCGGGTACCTTTCTGCAGCTCTGCTCTCCAGCCTCACATTCCCCACTCTGTCCACACATCCAGAGTTGCCCCATCCCAGGAGAGGAATCTTGTGCTTGTTTTCGTTAAACTTCATATGGTTCATGATTGCCCAGCCCTCTAATTTGTTGATGTCTCTCTGCAGGGCTTCTCTACACTCGAGGTGTTGATAAATGTACTTAGTGTACCTTTGAGTCCTGTGTCCAGGTTGTTTATGAAGATGCTGAAGAGCACTGGCCCTGGAATGGAGCCCTGTGGAACACCTCTGGTGAAAGGTCACCAGTCTGATGTCACCTCATTCACTACAGCCCTTTGCGCCTGACCTGTGATCCAGTTGCTCACCCATCCCATCCCGTTTATCCCACTGTGGGCTGCACATTTTGTCCAGGACACTGTGAGAGACAGTATCAAAGGCTTTACTGAAATCCAGAAAGGTGATTACATCAACTGCTTTCCCTTGATCAATGAAATGGGGAACCTTGTCATGAAAGAAAATCAAGTTTGTGCAACCGGACTTTACCCTCATGAACCTATGCTGGCTGTGCCAGATGACTGTGTATCAATTCTTTCAAAACTATGACTCAAGATTTACTTAATGTCAGAGAGATCAAGAGTAAGATTTTAGTGAATTCCCAAAGGACTCTCTTGCCAAAATTATTTTCTGATAATTTTCTTGTTATTATTTTATATTTTCTTGAAGCCTCTGGCAAAATCTAAATCAGTGACACTACTTATATATCGTAAGCACAGTCATAATGCATACTATATGTGGATTTAAGACTTGAAGAGCATTAAAATAAAATAATGTAAATATCCGCCAGGTCCTTAGGCTTACTTGAAGGCATCCAATGGCTTTACTGCTTAATATTACTGCTTTACCATTCAAATGTTTGATGTCAAAAGAGACTTAGATGCTAACAGCTCTATTTGGATCATTCCCACAGATAGTAAGCACCTAAGATCTTTCTCCCCACTAAAATTTTTTAAGCTTCACAGGGCATATGTTCTTTCCATCCTGATATGCAATGAAATTTCTGCTCCTTGAGATGTACTATCTGATAATACGTTTTGGTTTCACTGCATTAAAAGGGAGCATTGGTACTTTGCCTTAAAACACACATGCATGAGAAGAGCTTGCCTGTCTTCTGCCGATTAGTGAAGGGGAGACTGTCCCAAGAAATAACAGACTTCAATAATTGGCCTGGTAGGAGCCAGATTTCCCTACTTCCTAGTGATCCCTGTGGAAGTTACAATCCAGAAACCACATTTGGAGTTGATTATAGACTACAATATGAAAAACATGAAAAAACACGCAAGAGCAAACATTACTAGGAATCCTATGGTACAGGCAACCAGGTAGCTTCTGTCCCTCCTTCCACAACTCTCTTGTTCTACATAAGAAAACTTTTGCATAAAAATAAAAAATAATCAGAATAGAAGCAGGAGTGAAAACAAATGTTAGGCTTTGGGATAGCTTCACAACACTGGTAGAAATGCAAATGTCTGCTTCAATTTTCTCTGGCATTTTTTGCTTCCATCTTTATTTTTCTCCTATATGAGATCTGGACAGGAAGGTTCTGGTAGCACCCATTCACATCATTACAATAAAGACATAATAGCCATAAATAATAAAAGTGATTCTGTGCTATTTTAGTTGCAAATACTACATTTCATCTCTGTATAATCAGCAGTTTTATGAATAACATTGCAAGCAAGACTGTCATTCTGAATAACAAAGTACTTTGCAGGCTTAAAGCAGAGTGGAACAGGATTAAAGCTGGACTTATTTGTGTGTGCAAAGAGCACTGATCAGGGTCTCCATAAGGTCCCACCAACTTCATTACCTTCTTTTCTATTTTTACAATGTGTGTGATTTTCATTTTTCTAATTCAAAGTACATCCTAACAAAACCCCTCTGCCTGAGTTTGATATTCAGAACTTTTCTGGTCTGCCTTAAAAAATGAAATCATTTTCCAGAAATGTCAGATACAAAATTCAATCAAATATACTGGCATCCAAGACAATTCATTTTGGGTCTACAAATTTTGGGTTCTTGATTACTGTGACAGCAGTGAAAAACCATAATATTTAAACAGTTATTTCTCCAATACGGTCAGAATAAAATATAAAACAATTTGTCCTAGCAGTACTTCTAATCTTTATGTTTTTTCCTAGATGCAAATAGTATAAATGTGATCTAAGACCAGTTTAGTCTTTGGTTCATCACTAAATGGTGTCACTGCAGTCAGAATTATATAGCTTTAAAACCATAAGCCAGAGGACCAATAGCAAAGGGAGGTTTACTTTAAAAGGCCCTTAGAAAGAACTGTGATTATTTGGGCTCATTAAATCTTTTTTTTTTTTTTACTATCTTTCTCTTAGATGAAAGCTTTTAAAGCCCATTTCTCTGGAAAATGAATTTTCATGTAATTGAAATAACAGCCAGAACTACCAGAAATGAATCCTTTATGTTATCTTTTTCATTTTGATATTTTTAACTCAAATTAAACAGTTTGTCAAAGTCAAGGGACACATGCTCTAACTTTTTCATTTAATTGGATTATTCTTGTGATGAAAAACCTGTCTGCAAGGCCTTTTTTTTTTTTTTGTGCATTGAAAAATGCAAACAGCAACAATAATGATGGCTCTTCAGTAAAATCAATAACTCAAATAACAAGATGAAACATTTTGCTAATGTTCAAACTGTCCTTGTTTCCAAAATGGTACTTCTTTTTCTGTTTTGAATCTTCTGTTCACTTTCATTGTGTTGCTGTTATAATATAAATAATAACACATAGAATGCAGAAATCAGAACTAATTAACAAACAATCATAACTATCTGTATCTGCTTCTGAGAAAGGTCTTTTAATTTCTTCCAGAGTTTCACTGTGTAAGAAACATTTTCTATTTTGATACCAGAAGTGCCAACTATGCTTTCAGTCCTTCACGGCTGTAGGTTTTTCTCTGAGCTGAAAAATCACTTCCCATATACACATATCTTACTGTAGATAGATAGGTATAGATACATATCAATGTGTGTACTTCTCAAATTCTTCCTTTCCTGGTGTTTGATATTCTACCTGCTGGGTCATCCAGAAGAGGAAGGAAGGAGGGAGGCAGTCTTAATGAGAAGTGGAGAGACTGAAAACTTCATGCTGGGAAGGCCTCCAGCCTGGCATGCCATTATCCTCGTCTGACTTACACTGCCACGAAATCTATTCACTTTTATGATTTTTGTTGTCAGGACACAATTGGTGAGCAACACCTACTCTGCAAGTCTGGAAGGGTGAGGTGGGGACAGAACCCAAGGGAGCCTACAGTAAAAACAAGTGGTACATTTTTCTCTAGCTGAGTACAGTTACCTTGAAACCTGCAGCATCTTTGAGGCTGCAGTTCCCTTCCGGGGGAGTGGGACTATGAGTCCTGGCACTCTGGAGCCACATAGACCTGCAAGCTCCCTTAGAAGGTGCCTGGCAGAGGTACTTTGTGAGCAGAGCTATCCCAGGAGGTGAAACAGATATCTTCATATGCTATTGAAGGAGAGGATGGTGTGGTTCCCTCTTTGATTGCAGGAATGTTAGGTTATGAGATAAATGCTTACCTGCACACGCACAGATGAGCACAGACAAGCAAAACAGGTGTGGAAGCCCAAGAACACACTGCCTTGCCTGCTCCAGGCCCATCACAGGACTCATCAGCTCATCAAATGCCCATCTCCCAAGTACAGAAGAGTCCAGGGGCACAAATACAAATGGGAACCCAAGCCAAAGACCCAGAAGGGACCCTGTGTTTTGGCCTCTCCCAGAGTAGTCCCAGGAGAGACCCATCTGCTTTTCCCAGGCATGAAACCCTTTAAGATGAATCAATTCCAGAGCTTTCAGACTGCATGGTCACTGCCTAAGGGAAAGAGAACACATTGCAGCATGCAGAAGAGCATTTTGGTAGAAGTCTACTTATGGGATGTGTAGCGTAGGAACCACAGTCAGGAAAGGGGATGGATTTGAATGGTTTGGGAGAAACAAGAGTGGGAAAATAGAGGAATAAGGTAATGTTTGGTCTTTGGTCAGTTATGTGCACACTTTGCTGAGGGAAGCATACTGTATCACAGTTATATGCTATTAGGTCAAAGGTTCAAAAAAAAGGTTCAAAATAGGATAGAAGAATTTACAATACATGACAAGTCTAATAAATTACAGAGGATAACATTTTCCTCTAAAATGGGGGAAAGAGGACTGATCTTGTGAGTTACTCTGTGTCTTAGAAAATGTTTCTGTAATCCACCTCTTCCATTCACTATCCCATGTAAACAGGTGTCTCTTCTTTGCAAAGTTAGCTAAGATGGTTAACTGGTTGCCCCTCTCAGCCACTTACCTTTTTGAAAACTGCATTTTATGAATTGGACTCTATATTTTGTGAGAATAATGGAAGACCAAAGCAACAATTTCTAGTGCCTTCACTAAACTCCCACTGTGTTTCCAGAAGAGACAGTTGTTTTTGCACAGTCTACCAGCAAGACATCAGAACAGTTCATTCTGCAGCCTAAAAAAACAAGGAATATACCCTAGAAGACTGCATATAGCAAGAGGAAATTACAACACTTGAGCTCATCTAACAGATTGCTGTTCTGTAAAGAGTGTTAAATTGGTTTAAACCATGTAGTGTAATTTTATCCCTGATGTAATACATATGCAGCAGCAATAAAGCTCACTAAATGCCCTCAATCAAATCAAGGTATCCAAATTTAAAACGGAAATGTAAGTCAGGGTGAATAGTGCTTCTTATAATCCATTTGGTTTGGTTGAACTTTGTTCCAAGACTTAAAAGTGACTGGACCTGTCAGATTTAGCAGAGTTTTCAGACATAAGAAAGACTGACAATTTCTTTTCATGTTAAGATACTGTCCCATTTTCTTTCATGAAGAAAAATGGTTTACTGTCCAAGCTCTGAAGTACATTGCAGGAGTTTTCACCATTTTGCTCAATTTGTTCATTATTAAACTGATAAAGAGAGATAGAAAAGCAAGAACAAAATGCTCAGAGCACTTAGCATTACTGCCTACTGCCAATTAATTTTAGGCAGCACAAAGCTGTTCATATTAGGTATGCTTATTGCAGATTTTGCAAGCTCTGTAGGCACAATGACATTTCAAAACATAGTTTTATGATAGTATAAATATTAACCAAGAGGGTAAATGTTATATTCTTGGGGATTTTCTACTTCTTCCCTTGTTATTCCTGTTACATTGAGCTAAACAGGACGGCACAAAGACATTACAGTTGCACTTCCAAGCACACACTGGCAAACTTTTAGGTACACGCAGTTGTTGCATCATCCTGATTTGGAGGATATCACACATGTCAGTGATACCAACAGACCAACCACTTTCCTCAACCACTGCCCTTCTGCCATTCCTTACATTCATGACAAGAATGGCCCAGATGCAGATGGCCTAAACTCTCTAGTTAAAGAATTTCAAGTTGGTAGAAGCCCCTGAAGGGCCCAGGCCACCAAATAGGAAATACTATGTTGAGGGATTCAGAAGGATTCAAGCGGCATATGACCTTGTTTAAACATAGTCTTAAACTCTGAGATCCTTTCAGTTACAACTCAGAAACCTTCATTCATACAATGAAGACATAAAAAATAAGCAACATCTTTTTATTTATTCACATTTATCACCCTGGATCTTAAACTTGTTTTATTGAAACTGTATACACTAAACCCACATTACTGGAAGTTAGGGTTTCTCTCATGAGATTCACTATCTTCATGCCTTTTAGAATCTATAAACTTCCATTTTCTAACAGCTATGAATGGGAATGTTTAAGATAAAACCAAAAAATTTAGGTTCAGAACCAAAGACTCTGAGTTTAATCTCACTGTTTTATGAACTGTCAACAATGCCTACAGCACATGAGAGAACTTTCAAATCAACTTCTTATAAACTTTTAGATGATAAACAAATTAATCTGGAAGTTATTCCAAATTCTCATAGAAAAACACAAAGCACACTTTAAAGGTAACTTTTACAATGAAGGTGCATGTTAAAGGAGAAAGGGACCTAAAATATTGGAGTATAACTGTAAATTGAGAATAACAACAATGTAAATTTGGAAGCCAGATCAATTGTCTTAGAAATGGAACAAATCACCTAACAGTTGTAAATCTTTGTTATAGCTTGTAAATAAAGACAGCTATGTACTTTTGTTGTTCTACTGAAAATTGTGTATATATTTCTGTGCACATACCTTGAAATCCTAGTGAATTGACTAATATAACTGAAATGAAAAAATGCTGTCTCCTAGTTTTGAAATCAAATCAATATATCAATATATGAATAACAAACTGGAATGAATCTACAAATTCAATTCCTGGAAAATCAAAAGCATGGTGTTATCTGAGTTGGTATGAACCCTTTGAAACAGAAGGACAGAGCTTACATCAACATAAGGCTTCAAATGTACAATTTTAGGCTATTATTTCCCAAGGAACAGGTACAACTAACTCTTATCTTGCCTAAATGTTCCTTTGGGATATGGAATGTCTTGCAATCAGTCTAACTTACTATCACTGTTTATATGGCAAACTAGTTTTACGCTGAGGAACAAGCACAGACTATGGCTGCTTTAGTCTTTGTCAGAGCTAGTATGACATTCCAAGCAGAACAAAAAATAGACCATGACACTGAAATACTCTAGCCCAAAGCAACAAGTAGGGATCAAGAGCTCCCTGCCTCTGCAATTAGCAGGGATCAAAAGCTGTTCTTTGGGATACCACATGGCATCACTTTTAGTTAGTATCTTTAGCTGTGGCTTCCCTTTGGATGTTGGCTTGGTACAATGAGAAGAATTTCTCACTTTTTTCTCCTTTGTAGAGTATCAGGACAGTAAAGGCTTCCATTATGATGTGGATGCTGAAGGAAGACACATCTTTTTGGTATTTATTAATACTTAACAGCTTGCCATTTTTTCGCCCTTGGATGCATTCAGTGAATACGTCAAAACAAAACAATATTCAATTATTTGTTCTATTAGCAAGAATAAGGTAACAATTTGATCTTAAATCATAGAGGCATAGCCGAGTTATCACTTATTTCCACAGTTTGTTCTGATTAGCTCTTGTTTCTATCAGTAAAAACTGTTTCAAATATGTTATGAAAAACATCTGGAAAGGAGCTGTCCTTACAGATACAGCTTTAAAGTCATGATCCCATTCCTCTTTGTGATGCTACCCTGCTTAATTTCCTCTCTTTGTTTTTATTTTTTCAGTGATTAAATAACTAATATTTTCTCCCCACACACACAATTAAAATTGTAGGTTTTTTTAATAGTTCCATTACCTAAACAAATTTAAAAGTAATCATTACCTTTCTTGTTTATTTTAAGGAGATAGAAATAATTTTATTTATTTGATCAAATAAAAGTAAATCTTTGGAATATGTCTCTCACTCATATGAATTTATATTTCTTAAGTATCAGCTAAACAATAAATTAAGAAGTATTTTACTGCCCTGCTCCTCTATGTCAACATAGCTGTTGCAACAGAGCTTGGAAAGTATTATCAAAATATCAACTTCTTTAGATTAATTAGATTTGATTTTACAAAACTGAGCATGTGAAAATAAAAATAGGTGTCATTTTTAGAATTTTTTAACTAGTTGTTATAGTTCTTCTATACTATTTTTTGTACAAATAGTTTAATGTCATAGTTTTAATCAATATTTCTCAGTTTAAAACGTGTATTCTACCTCTGCCAAGACTACAAGACTAGATCATAAACTGTAGGAGTTTTATTTCATTCTGAGTATTCTTTATTCTGCATAAAATATATATTTTTATTTTATGAGAAAAAACAGAATTTTCAGTGCTGGATGGACCTTCAGTTACTGATTTGATTATGCTTTTATTCTGAAAGATATCCTGCTTTAAAATAACATTTCTTCTTCTTTTCAACGTAAGGCCATCCATGCTTTAATTTTCCCTTTTAAATTTAGGAAGTAACATCAAGCAATATCAAATACTATGGAATAATTTATTTTCAAAAATCCTAAAGAATTCTCAATTAGTACAGTTTTTAAAATCAATTTTACATTCAGATCTAAGACCAGTCCTATGGAGCAGGCAAATTTTCAGGCATCTTTGCACATGCTGATATGAACCCTGCAGAAATTCTGCTGCTGCTACAGCTCAGCATATTTTGAAAATTTTCTCTAGTTAAATAAGACCAACTTCCACAAGCTCAACCCAAAAATGAGTAATCTCACTCTCAGCTAAGATGTGTTTTCAATATCAGATGGAATTTCCAAATGCAAACTCTTGCGTCATATGAAAAGTCTCTTCCCTCACACTGGTGTTTCCACATCGTTCAGATAAGCACTAATGCAGGAAGTGAAAGAAGGAGCAGGACTTTCATTTCTCCTATGTATCAGTGTGGAAAGTCTTTTTCAGTCTGATCTGAAACTGTTGACTTCTCCCTTTCATTATGTTTTTTTTCTTCTCTTAAAGGAGAATCAAACAAGACAGAAGTGAAATGAGGTGAAGTCTGTCTGTGGGAAAAGTACACACGGAGATTTTAACCTCACCTGGGGTAAACTACCCTTTTTTCAGAAAATCTCACAGACCTCTGGGGATATATCCTAGATGAAGGATGTCTCTGTTTTGAATAAAAATGTAGAGAGTAGTGGCCACTTATCTAACAAGGGACACGCCCACTAAAAATAACTGCCTTAGTAATGATTAAACAGTGTTTTAGACAATGCACACTTAATGAAGTATCTGCTTACAGTTAATATCATAAAATGCTTCCTTTTTCATCTCAGTCTACACATAAGGGGATTCTGTACCCTTGATGATGGAAGGAAGATAAAGCTTAGAGGGAAGAATAATGTGAGTAATTATCTGAGAACACATCAACGTATAAGACAAAGTGAAAAATTGTCTCCGCTCTATATGTAAAAATTCTATGAGAAATACTGTATGCATTTCAGTAGGTTTTATTTATGTATGTTTATTCAATATATACACATTTCTCTTCAAAAGAGAAGATATACATATATATGTATCTATTTATCTGTGTATGTATATGTTCTAAACCTGTGAAACACAATATGTGCAAGTGCACATTCACAATCAGTAAAGCAAGAAACTAATTCCATGTCAGCTGGGAATTAGTAAAATGTAGAACCTCTGGGCTAGAAGTAGAAAACTATTTAAAGAGTCTTCTGTGTTGTAGAGAACTTGATCTGAAACAGACTAGCATCAGCAGGAAGTCAACAGTTTCCTAATATGTCAACTTTCTGAGGTTAAAGAATATTAAATATCTTCTTTGCTATCCTGTGCGTGCTGTCAGGGAACCCTATAAGTCTCTAGCAGATGGGCAGGAGAAAAAGCAGACCTTAAATACTCAGTCAAGGAGTCAAGGGTAAAAACAATTAAGAAACAGTAGGCCATCAAAGCACACAGACTACACTTCGTCCCATCATTATTTGTCACTGTAAGTGTAGAGAAACAAAACTCTGAATTTATAGGAAGTGGTCGTCTTCCAGTTCCCCAGAACTTCCCCTTTTTCCTTGGGATGTCAATGTTTTAGAGACCTGTTAAGTTTTATCCTATGCCAGGTTAACTCTGTTTTGGGAGCTATCCATACCCTCCACATCCAAAATTAAGCTGTGAGACAACCATGCCAGAGGATTGTAGAATATAATCCTTTCAGTCAAGAAAGCCATTTCTCCTTATCACATTCCATATTTTAAAGTGTGTTACTTCTAGATTTTGAGGGTCTGTAAATTTGCAGAAATGCAACAGTCTCACTTTAAAAGTTGACGTCTTTGATTACAGGTTCCTGTACAAGTATAGTCTGAATTCAGGCATGTACAACCAAAGGCTGAGCAGACAAAGTATAAATAGGATATCTGGTCACTGAAAACAGAAGGATCTTTGGAGTGAAAATAAATGCTGCTGGTCTCCAGTTTTCGTTTGTACTGTCTGCTTTTGAACATATTTGCTGCCTATCTATGTGTGAATAAAATGCAACAGCTTGTGAAGAAATCAGGATTATATGTAATTTGCTAAAGGTTTCTGCAGATTTGTTTCTTTTTTCTTTTGATGTGAGGTGAGGCCAAGGCGATGATGACCTTTTTCTGTTTTGCTGCAGATGTATTAAAAGGCTTTGGAGACTTCAGAGAGAGTATTTAGAAAGGTTTTTAGCCCTGTGAGGGTGAACATATTTCCTTTCTCACATGCACAGTTTGCAGTGCTGTCATTCATCTGAGGAAAAGTCCTTTCCCCTTCCATCTGTTTTGGCTTATGCCACATGAAATCGACACAGTCTGAAGGGAAGAGCTTCTTCATTCTGTTGTATGATATAGTCCCTGCTGTGTTTTTTACCTTCCTTGGCCTCTTGGAAACTCTATTTCTTCTGACATTAAAATCAACCATGTTCAGTCAGACAGAAGCACACATCTGCCATTGATGTCAAATGGCCACTTTTCCATTGGACTGCCTAACAGTGAGATGTAGGATCCCTTTTCTTCCCAAATAGCCTGTTCCATGTAATCATACTTCACCTTGTCTCGTAGGTGAAGTAAGCTGTACTATTCATTACAGTTCCTCAGGAGAAGTTAAAAGATCCAAAGTCAAATCTGTGAAAATCAGCTAAAACATAAATGCAGGAGCAAACATCAAAATTACCTGGTACTCCAACAGAGCAACTTCATCTGAATACTCAGCTGAGAAAGCAATATATTGTCTGCAAAGCTAAACAAGCAAAGGAAAATCATGATCTCTTTATATTTCAGACACTACTGGAGTTTTTAAATATCATCATCTGCTAGAAATTACTATTCAAGACTTACTTTTTAATGTTACTATTACTTCCTTATTGTTGTAGCTGTTGAGTAAACTTGAAGAATGATTTATGTATTTTTATATACTCTTTAGTAAAGGAAAAAAAAAAAGATAGAATCTGAAGACTCATTTTCTGCTCTAAACCACAGTTCCTTGCCAGGAAGGTTTATTTAAGAAAAAAGAGACATACAAAAATTAAAATATTTTAACACAAAAAGAATAATAAAGTTAAAGAGATAGATTTTTAAAGGAAAGTATCACAAGAATTTTACACAAATGGGAAATAAAAAAATAGATGCATAATCACAGACTTTTTGCATGACATCACCTACATATCTAACTAAACAAGAGTTAGTTATAGCTTCTTTAACTAGACTGTTGTTAAACAAAGACCTTATCAACAAGAAAATAGTTTTCGCTATATATTGGCAGAACATGATTTTCAATACATGGCTTTATCTGGATAAGAATTATAGTAAGACAAAGAAATGCCATTTTTAGAGGAATGTGGAGTTTTGCTTTGTTTCTTAGAGTTCACACTATTATCTAAATACAGTCTTGTTTACAATTATCCCACAGTAGCAGATTAATTTTTTCTAACAAAAAGGCAATCTAAATCCAAACTGTTTACTTTGTAAATACCATTTACTTTAAACAAAGGGTAAAAAAGCAGCTTTACTAGGTGAATTTTCCATTTCATTACTTTTGTGTGAACTAGAGAGAGAAGAAAGTGGGTCTGGGGGTAGGGAGAGAAGCAGAGTATGAGGGAGAAATGGCCAAATACAGAGGGTATGACAGAGAGTGAGAAATAGAATGAGAGAGACAGCATTTTATGAGGAAAGAGTGAAAGAAAGAGGGAGAGATCAAGAGATAAAAGGAAGAATGGGGTTGAGTAGAGAGAAAATGTGCATGAGGAAGAGAGAAGCACAAGGGACAACTCATTTTTGCTTTATTAGTAAGACTGAGAAGGAGTTATAACATTTATTGAAATATAAAAAAAAACTTCTAAAGAAAATTAAACTTTGTTTTCCTGCCATTAATTTTCTTATTTTTGAATTGGATTTCATCTTCATTTTTACAACCTCCCTCAAGCCCAAAACTATTGCCCTTTTTGACATCAATGCCAGCCAGTTGTAATCCCAGACATTATATCAGCTCCAAGGAGTTGTCAAGAGACCTGGCCTGCCCTGTTCAAGAACAGTAGATTTGTACTGGAGTACTGCAAAGCTGTGATGTCAGATGACTTCCAAAAATGCATTTTACCAGCAAGCAGGTAAGTGGGTCTATGCGACAGACATAGAGCTTAATCTCCCTTCCACACCTTCTGCTGTAAAACAATGGGTGAATATTTGGGTGCTGCTACTTCAGGCACTGTGATCTGCTAAGCACAAAAGCATCATCTCTGTAAAATGTACCTGAGGATCACACAGTACTAAGCTGGGATGAGAAGAATCAGAAGTTTTATTGTATTTTGGAGTACAAAAGCAGGGCACAAGCAAGAAAAAAAGCCAAAAATCCCTACAGACAAGCTTCCGGACCAACCTCCCCATGACACCTTCCAAAGACTCAGTCTGCAAGAGGAGGTTCATTATATGCACTGTGAGCACTAAATAAAATAATCTCTTCTGATTAAAATGAAAACCATGTTTTAATAGGGTGACATCAGCTGCAGCACTTCAGCTGGGCAACGGCTGCTGTCTTTGAAAAAGACTTTGATTTGCCTCATCACAGGCGTTTTTCTGGGATGCTAACTACAGACTCTGAGCAGAACAAATTCATTCCTGATGGTGCCTTGCTGCACGCAGTGTAGAACAATATGAATGGAGGCCTGAAAATTGTGATCAGTATGAAATTCAAAGCCTCTATCAGAACAACTGGACAGACTGCAGGGAGCAACAGAGATCTGAAGGTCACTGAACATCTCCTAGTGAGCTGTCACTAGCTCTGAGCAAGTAACTTTAAATTAAATGCTCATTCAATAATTTTAATTTATGTGATTTGCATAATCTTTTCTAAAGGATTTCTCTGACCTCATCAAAACATTTGCTAGGTTGCAAGCAAAAAGACATGCAAAACACCCTGAAAATGATAAAGAGATCATATTCTGCTTTCATCCAATCCTATGTCAAAATATGGTTAGTAAAAAATGCAAATGGGACAATTTCTCTACCAATGCTCACGTTCACTTTCTTTCATCTTTGTGAATGGATGCACAGGCTATTCTGGGAAGAAGCCTTCCCAAATACAACTGTGCTACTGCTCTGCAAGTTGATAGAGAACAGTAGCCTCTGAAGAGGCCAGGGTGCCAGAGACCTGTGATGCTCAGGCAGTAAAACTCAGTTTGCTGCCCATGGTTTATCAACATTGCTTGAACTTCCTCTTTGTGCTACTGGAAAGGAAAGGAAAAGGGTGTGGTGTTACAACAGGAGCTGTGATAGCACCCTATCACTCAGATCTTGCATCATGCTGACCCAAACAAACTTGAAGTCCAAAATAATACCTACATGAGATTAACCTTTCAATTATTTCTTTTTCTATAAGCTATTTCAGCCTAATTTCCCATCAGGATGAATGTAAACTTTTGAAAAACATTGCTAAGAATTAAGTATTTTCACTCAAGCAATAAGAAGCATGAAGTCAAGATGCATTTCTATAATTCTTACTAGAAAATATAATTATTTTGAAAACTACAAGAATGCCTGTGGTGCTAAAGCTATGACACATTCACCTGCCAAGCACCATGTTAACCTGGGGGTATTTAATGCCATGAATATTTAGTCCTGAAGTCCATATCCAGGCACTTTTCAGAAAGTATTAGCTCTCTCAGGTTATTAGTGCCAAACTCCTTTTCTATAAGTGCATCCATGTCAAAAGTAATTCACACTGCGTGTAGAGGGACCAAGATTTTTGCTAGGTCTTTGCATGCACCTAGCTGTACAAAAATTTTACTTATAGTGCTCTGTTATGTTTGGCTGCTATAAGAAAAAAAGTAAAAATCAGGTGTTGGGTTTTCCACAGTGGTTGCCAGTCAGTTTCCTGCAGAGAGAGTGTACAGAGATCACAGGATTTCTTTCCTTGCAAGAGTTTGGTGACTGAGACGTCTCTCAAGGACACTTCAGCTCAGCTTAACTGAGCTCAGAGGTTACTCTAATATTGTTGAGGGGCTGCTCCATGGATCAGAGAACACAGAGATGGACAAATACAACTTTGCAGTTCATCACTTTTATCACACAAACTAAAGATACTAGAACTGCATTAAATTATATAGGTTTGAAAGTTAGTGCTTTCTGAAAATTTACATAAACATTCCATGCATGTTTTATAGAAAAACTGATGAAACGCTTTTGTGGAATAGCTGAATAGTTTTGGTAGAAAAAAATATGCAGGCAAATTAGTGATATAGGATAATGAATTAGGAAAATGGTGATATTAATTTTATCTGCTTTTCAAGGACAAAGCTTGTGGAAATACAAACAAATATATAATTTTAGATGGGAGGCCCACTACGTAACATTTTCTTTTTCTTGTGGCCCTTCAGAATAAAAAAGTTACAATTTTTTAATTTAAATACTCAGAAAAAAACCAAGAAGGATGTCAGAGAACATTTTGCTGTTTTTTAAAACCGAGATTTATTTTAAGCAGTACTTGAGTAAGGAGTTCTCTTTCCATTGGATATGAAATATTTAAATATATTAGTCAATTGCTTTTTTACATTTAGCAGCTCTAAAATATTATATAAAAAATCTATTTTACCTAAAGTATGCAGAAACAGCTAGAATGTATGTCTAGAGTCCTAAAGTGTGTTAGTTCTACTGCCCCAGGAATGTACTATTACAACAGGAGGAAGTGTGTTGCATTCAACTGCCTGAAGACATTTTAGTGTAAATACTGCTACCACGAGCATTTCTCTGTCATCAAGTGATTGATATCTCTATTGACACGGTCTCTGTTACAACTCTCCTAGAAGGTCGACAGGAATGCAGGACTTGAATTTAATTGTCTAAATCTTAAAATCAAAACACTCTCCACCCAAAAACCCTCTAGTTGCACCTATCTACCTACAGAAGGAAACTGCAGATCCACACTGCTTAACAAACACAAACATACTGCTTATGCAGCTCTGGAGATGCTTTGTTCTGCAGCTGAGCGTGTAGTGGGACAGCTTAAAAAATTCAGAATGGCCATTTTTTATATCTATCTGAATGCTGAAAAAGAAGAGGGGTAAAGGACTAAAGCAAATGAGGTCTTAAAGAGAGTCTCATTCAGGATGAAGATTGTAATTTTTAGACTTTTCAGTACATAAGTTGCACAGTTAGGTTCTCAAGGCTTTGCCTAGAATCATTTCATATTCTCACCATAAAAGGTGACCCTTCACAAAACTGGTGTTTTTCTGCTGAAGAAATAAAGGAATTGGTGGTTCATTCCAGGTCCTGTCCTGTGACAGTACTTTTGTTTCTTTCCCCTATCATTGCTAAAAATAATGCCACCATCTCTTGGGCACAGTGTTTCCAAATATCAACAGCATTTAGATAGAAGTTTATTTATTTTTTGCACACAATCAGTACAAAATAAACTCATCTGTCTCTTCACATGGTAAAGTAATTCCTTGTCAGCAACAGGATCCTAGTCAGCAGATGTTAATTTCATCTGATTACAGACACAAAAATAAATGAGAATACAGATTTTTCTGAGAACCTTGTATTTACCTACAGTTGCTTTGTATTAAAACTTCCATCAGCCTTCTTCTGTGAAACATCATCTGAGAATATGACCATATGAAAATTTGTCTTGCTTATATTTTGAGCTAAACAGAAGGAGCCTGCAGAAAATCAAAATATGTTCAGTTCTGTTAGCATGTTGATACTAAGTTAATGAATTCTCCTAAGAGGCAGAAGATATTAGTGTAGCAATGGATTTAAGCTAATGCAATAAAATAGGTTTAGGTTCAGATTTGACTCGATTTCTGGGCAAGCAGAAAGTGGGCTTCAATTATGTCATCCCTCAAGTGTGTTATATTTCCTACCTGTGTATCGGGGCAGTTCATTCTCATCGTGAAGCTTTTCCACATTGCAAATTTAATCCTCTTGGTGCTGAAAGCTTTTAACCTCTGCAGAAGATCTTCTAAAATGCAGGGTATGTCACAGGAGTGAGACAACATCCCATGTTTCTCACAGACTTCTTAAGATGAAAGAATTCAGCAAAGCTATTTGACAAAAATATTAACTGGCATTTTTCATTGTCATTAAATAAAATAATGATGATAATTTTTTTTTAATGGTGAGGTTTTCTTCTAAAATAAACTAAAGATTATAGTTGCTTTTATTCTAGGATATTCAGCATGAGAGATTTGAAAAGTCTGTATTTTTCATTCAAAAATGCCTCACTTGTCAAATTCTGAAAAGCACAGCCTTTGAAACCATTTCATCTTGAATATTAAATTTCTGTGACTGGCCAGTTTGAGAACATTTCCCTTTGAATATCTGGAGTATATGACTCCCACATGTCTTCCTGAACATCAAAAGTTTTCTTAAAATTAGTTTAGCACAAACTTTCTTTTTATGCTATATGTGTAAAGTGGAATAGACTTTGCTAAAGTCTACAGGATTCTTCTAAAACTCATGAAAATCTTTTTCTTGGGTAAATAAATGTGACCATTCACTGTTCTAGGCACATATACATATGAAGTGATAAAACTCAAAGGGCAAGAGGAAAGAAAAGAAAATATAGAACCCTAGGGATTCTATGTAAAAATAACTGCAACTTTACACCTGAATGAAGGAAGACAAGTTTTACATTATGGACACTTTTCTCACTCTCAGCAAGGGATGAACAACTTTGCTGCTTTTTCTCTGCTGACTGTTTAATTCTGGTAACTACTAGAGAGAATTTATTTTAAAAGCATGAGGTACCCAAAACAGAATGACTGAACTATATATTAGGAGAATGCCAAAACATTAACTTCTTACTTCATACAATTGGGAGAGAGATGAGCTTGCCATTATTACTTACTTCACATCTATTTGACAGCTAAATAGCTTAACACATTGCTCTTTTGTGTAGACTTACAGTATTAAGAATATAAGGAGCCTGAAAATTGAAAACCATCTGAACCTTGCTAAATATCTGGGGAAGATTTTACTGATTTTTGAGCATTAAGTATTACCTTTGAAGAGAAGTTCTGTCTACAACACAAATTTCATAGCAGTACTTTGCTAATTACAGCTATTAGCTGAGACAACTTGTAAAATTCTGCTGTCACAGGTTGCCAGGGCCCTTCTTTCAGGGATACAGCCCCCTGTGCCTTCTCTGTTTCAACTCTCTGGCTGAAGCTTTATTGTGTTCGTGCATCTGGAACCGCATCGCAGAGCAGGTCAGACACCCATCACAGCAGGGTCCTGGCAGGCAATGGAAGTTACTCCAAAGCTCCAGTGCAGTAACCAGGTGCTTTAAAACATTAGTCCCTAATTTGTAGTAACTTCTGCACAATAATAACACTAAAGCAATCTCCTATGCTCTGCAGTAAAGCCATTTTACACTCATGTAATCTTATGAGAACAGACCATTCCTTCAGGAAGTTGGAAAATTGCTTAAATGAAGAGGCAGGAATTTGGCCACTGAAAAACAACAGAATTGCCTGCCCATTTCTTCTTCATATGTTAGACACCGCTGGAAAAAAAAAAAATCAAACCCCCACTTTGTACTCTTTTGTATACATATTCAAATTAAGAACAAATTGAGAAAGTATGCTTCCTGAGCACTCTATGATGATGTTCAAGCTTTGTGTGTGGGAACAGCTCTAAAACCTAATATGTGGTTCTAGCAGTTGTTATATACCTAATTAAGGAATGCTACATCTGCTCATTTGTGGTTCCATTTCTCTCTTTTTACCTTCAGCCTGCCTTTTAGCTTCAATATTATTTTATAGGGGTTGCTCAATCAAAAATGACATATTTCATGATGATAAGTGTTTTACAAAGTCGAGAGCATCTGCTGTCTTACCAAAGACTAACACATGAGAAATGTTGTATTACATGTAAAAGATAATGATCAACATCACAGCATCGTTCACTCAGAAATTTTTCCTAATACAGATCTATTGGAAATTTGCCATTAAATTAAATTGCTATACTTCCTTCCCTTACCCACCTTACACCGATTTCAACAAATAAACCTTTGAAAGGCATTCAGATGACATGGGTTTCCACTTCTGAGAAAAAATTTTGGTCGGGGGGGTAAAGGAGGAAAATAAATCACTTCACCAGTATTACCTCAGTGATACTTTAGAGGTGTGACACAAACAGGCTGCTGTTAAGCTCAGGGCCAGGCCCATGCCAGTCCTGTGTGTGACCATATAGCCCAGTAAGACCTGTTGTCACTGGTAGTAACAGGCCATATATCGTGCACTGAGTCTGCAAGTCCTCAGCACTGTGACTGGGACTCACAGGTTGGCTCTCTCTGAGTTCTCTTGACCTGCCTGCAGCTTTGCTTTGCCTGCATTAGCTGTGACAGCAGTTCCCCAACTGAAAAGATGTCCGTCGCTAATTTGTTCTGTTATTCTTCTTTGTATGGCACAGAAATACTTTTTGTATTTATAGCTACAAGCAGTCATCCCATGTAGCATGAGATTCTATTCTGACACATTGTGTAAAGCAGCATAGGTCTGGTACAAAAGGGATTTGCTTTAAACTGAAAGAGAGTAGGTTGAGATTAGATATTAGGAACAAATTATTCACAGAGGCACTGGAACAGTTTGTCCACAGAAGTTGTGGATGTCCCATCCCTGGAAGTGTCCTAAGTCAGGCTGGATGAGACTTGAAGCAATCTGGTCTATGGGAACGTGACCCTGCCCACAGCAGGAGGGTTGGAACTAATGATCTCTAAGGTCTCTTCCAACCCAGACCATTCTGTGAACAGCAGAAGCTTTGCAACATGGAGGCACAGGATCTGGCATAGTAGAGAGTGTCGAGAGATGAGGCATTGGCTTGGCCCTGGAGACCCCACGGCAACAAACACCTCACCTGTAGTCAGTTAAGAAACACAGACTTGTAACTGGAAGTAAAATCTGATTTTACAGAACGAGGAAATGGTGTGCAACATACACAAATGCATCCAAAATATGTATATAGTAATGTTCAGTGAAACACGGAGCTGAAAAATAATGAAAGAAAGCAGTATGTAAAGATGTGTTAGCAAGTCTTAAAATGACCCCAAGAGGATCCTAGAGTGAGAAAGAAATGAGCAACATCAAGGTCACATTTCTCCAGGCAAAGGACACAGAGTGCTGACAAATACCCATAACATACCATGAATCATGAGAATGACCACATTGACGTTAGAGACCAAGTGGTGCTGAGAGTGGACAAGCATAGCACCAGAAAAAAACCCCAGAAACTAAGTGTGTGTATTCCAATTTAAAAGGTATTCTTACTAAGATTTTTTTCCACTGTTTTCTAACTCTATTGCTATTCTTTTTCTTTAATAGTTAGAGCCAGACTAATAATGGTTCTTGAATTACATTGTTCAGATTTTGGTGATACTAACAATAACTTCTTGGATTTATATGTCAAACTCTCTGTCTATAAACAAGATTTGAAAGTAACTTAAGACCTGACACTGTGCTATCACATTTCCCAGCTGGATGAAAATTCAGGAAATTCAGCCAGCAGTAGAAGTGTCCCCAGGAGACTAGAAATGTAAGAACAATGAAATGGGAACTACAGAGGCAAACATAAGAAAAAAAGTTGTGAGAAACCCCAGTGATTGCAAACATTTAGTTTTTTCATAAAGTTTCCTAATGTCATATATAATGAGTTTGAGGAGTTTTTTATAGTGCCTATTAAGACACATTTGAGTTAGTGTTAAAAGGGACCTTCTTAGAGCTAGTAGACCAAAATTATGACCATCATATGTGCAAGTTATGAACATTAACTTTGGTTTTCTTTCTCTTCACACTCATGATCTGATCACAAGGTTACTTTGAGCATTGAAATACGTTTGTTTTGGGTTTTTTTTAATGTAGGAGTAAAACAGACAAGCAGAATGAAGAGCTGGTCAGTCACCACAACACAATTCAATGGTTTTTGTATAGCCTTGGAAAGTGTTTTAACATCTTGATGTGTAAAGCAGCTTAATGTGGACTGAAATATGCTTCAATGATTGTTGCTTGGAAATGCTCTTTCTTTTTCAAGTATGTTCAAAACTCTAGACCACTGATTCTGTTCCTTTTCTTTTTTTTTGTTTTTTTTTCTCCAATGCCTATAGCCAAAAAAATGCCATGGTCATCAGGCAAAAAAAATTTTGTCACTGAACCTAAATATCTCAGTATTTCATAATATTCAGGAGCTGTTTAAAAAGTACCTAGGGGAGTAAGACTGATTTTCCATCATATTTATTTCCTATCACACTGCCACATATATACAAACTGCCCTCAAGAATAATTCATTTCACTTCCTTCCACCTCAAAGCTTTTGTCTGTATTCTGGTAATGTTAACAACTTCAGCATCACCTCCTGTTCTTCAAGTCATTGTACAAATCTGCAGGTGCTCCCACACAGATCCTGCCTGTGCTGGCAAAGGTGGGTGCAGTGTTGAAGGCTTACCTGGTTCTTTAGCACACAAGAAGCTTCCAAAGTTAATTCCAACCTCATCTCTCCTTTTTCTCCAGACTCAACTACCTAAGGCATCCCTTAATCAGCTCACATGTTTGTACAGCACTCCAAGCAGAAACTTTTTACCTCTTTAAAAGAAGGAAATAATGGACTCATTTCTGTAAAACAAAAAGGTATAAAAAAGTAAAAACAAAGGCCTTGTTTCAGGCCTTTGGACCTTGCTTTAGTTCTTTTCTCCCTACTGTATTCAGGAGGATACCTCCTCCAGAGAAGTTTTGCTCTTCTTGTCTATTATAATTATTCATTCCTAGTGTATGTCAGATTACTTAACCACCCTCACTGGTAAAATGATTTCACTTCTTTACTGCTGATATTTGGCAGTTTTCAGTTCTGGACACTGGTTCCTTTCAAAAATTTTTTGGCACCTTTAACTCCTGGCACTTTTCCCATGCATTTGTACATACAAGGTGTTATCACCTCTTGATTATTTCTGCATTCTGCTGGCTTTTCAAACAGGTAGAAAATAGCACAAGTGCTTCCATGCTTTTTGCTGTTTAACACACACAGCATCAGAAACTAGTCTAGCTATCAGCTATCTCTAAGAAGTCCTAATTTCTGGCTTGCTGCAGGAAAGCCTTTAAAGAGGAGAGCTCAATACCAATCACTAGTGACTCAGAGGTGTCTGCTAAAGAACTGACTCATTAGTTTTAATCCTTGGTGTTGATTAAGACTAAATGGTATATTTTAATTAAAATTAAAAAAAACCAGTAATGTCTGACTGTTCCCATTTTCTGCACACCCACCCACCCCCCCCCTTTTGAGCAACAAAACAGAAACCAGAGGCAGATTTTATAAAGGTAGGGGAAAAGCAAAAACTTTATTTAAGAAGCTTTTCCGAAATACAAATGGGGGAAGGGCAATCCCTCCCCCAGCCTGGAACAAAGGCCCAGTATACAAAAGGTGTGGGTAAGGGTGGGGTGTGGGTAAGGGAAAGATGGCAAAAGAAAAAGATCCAAAGATGAAGAGAATTAAAAAAAAAAAAAAAGAAAAAAAAGCATCTCTTTATCCCAGTGCTCTATGTATATGCTGTTCTAACAAAAAACAGCATCTCTTTATCCCAGTGCTCTATGTATAAACTGTTCTAACAAAAAACATAGTTTACAAAGATTCTCCGATTAAGGCACAGAATTAAACGTTCGTCTTTTGGTCGTCACTCTGCGATAGCATGTTCTCAGCCTTGGAAAGCTGTAGAGATAGGTGGCTCTATTTTGTCTAGAATATAGGGTATTATTAATATGAAACAGCTCAGGAATGCTAGCACAGACTAGGCAAAAAGGCAAAAGCAAAAAGCAAACAGCCCCTTGGCATCATGACCACATGTGGTAATGTATGAAATATATTAAATGAATAATCAATGTACTTTGTCAATGCTAGCTACTGCACAGAAAAAAATAGTGGTTTTCTCGTTCTTTCATTTCAATAGATCAGTGTAACTGGTGGAAGCTTTCAAGGATTGGTAAACTGAGTGTTAAACACTTATACATGCTTATAAAATACTTGTTTATAAAGCTTCTGAAGTGATGAATCTCATTTGAACAGTTTAAGATTCAAACAGTCTGAGTGTCTCCAATAATCTTAATGGCTTTATTGTGCTGCTACTCTGAAACAAACTCACCCAGACAGTATTTCCTGGAACCACTTTAAAAAGCCTCTCTTCTCTTACTTTCCTCTGCTCTCCAAATCCACTCAGACCAAAACTTACCACCAGCAGTCACAAAAGTGCCCCTTGCCTTACAGAGGAGAGGAGACTCATGCAATACGTCTGTCCCAGGCACTGGAAGGGGACATTTGCACAGCTGAGCACACTCTTACTTGCATGGCATGAGCAACAAGGTCACACTGTTAGCATCAGCTTTCTAAACCTTTTCTTTCCCCTCTTGCTATATTTAGTGCCCTCATAATTTGTCCATCACCTCATTATTACTCATCACTGTCCTGGACTAAGTTTTCTTTCATGTACTTCTTTCTACCAGTGGTTTTGATCTTTTTTCCATAATTCTTTTCTAAGGAAACAAAAGCTTTATTCTTCTATTAAAACAATTATAAAAACATATAGCTGTTCACATCAAACACCACTGCTCAGTCACCTTTCTGGCAGGGTAAGATGGCTTCATGCACAGGCTGATAGACTAAAGTAATCATACTTACGCAATGAAGGTTTTCCTCTATTGCCTGTGTAATACTCTATTGGGTTTGCAAGGCCTGGTTTTTGGTAGCGGGGCTGGTGGGATGCACAGGGGTGGCTTCTGTGAGA